>JABGMY010000209.1:0-42182 GCA_014705525.1 Colletotrichum sp. HC292
CCCCCCCCCCCCCGAAATCCCCAGATCATTTATGCCTTGGGGCAAACCTCGCCCTGCTCGGAAATATCGCCGGGGGGAATGCACTTGCAGCCGTCGCTGTTGTAGCGAACACAGCACTGTTGAGAGTTAGCTGGTGCTCGAATTATGCCCGCAGACCCAGAGGCGAGGAGTCATCCAGGACTGTGTTGAATGCAATTCAACCCAATGAGAGAGAACTTACCCAGGCACCAGCACAAGCTGCGCCGACACCGCCGCAGTTGCTCTTGATGCACTGCATCTGACGGGCCTCGATGACGTTGAGCGCGCCGTTGGGGCTCTGAGCGACGCTGGCCAGGCCGGTGGTGGCGCAGGCGAGGAGGAGGATCTGAGTGAAGAACTGCATGGTGGCGGAGTTGTCGTGTGTGTGTTTTGAAGGACTGTGTGGAAGTTGGGTGATGTAAGTGATTGTAGGTTTCGAGTGTAGAGTGAGATGAGAAGACTCTCCTGTAGTAACAGCAAAATGATTCTCATACTTATAGTCTACAACCACGTACGCCTAGTTCCGAAGAAACTCCCGAAATCGTGCATGTCGGTAATTTGATTCAACCCGAAGTACGATCAAATGGGGACCTTCTCAGCCTTGTCGGTTCAGTTTAATTACTTTGAGTTTCTGGGAGAACCCACATCGCAACTCTACAGGAACCGGAGGCATCCAGGTAATTCAGCCGGATCGGAATTCCCATGGGTTGCTTTCGGGCAATGAATTCCGTGAGATGCTTTATCCAAGGTGAAATATTTGATTCAGGTTTGCGAAATAATTCTTAACCAGTCAGTAAGAACTATGGTCATGTTGCCATGCTACTTGGGGATGTTGTAATCGCAGCGAACTCACTTTGCCAAACGGAGAGCTCCTTTTGCTCCAGCGTATGGCGCCCGTTACGGATGAGCAATATAGCTACGGGGCTGATAAGGGGGCAGATCGACGCTGAATTTCCACGTAGGGCGCAAAAAGTCATGGCACTGTCTAATCGGATGTGCCGGAAATGCTCGTACCTGCTGGTGTCTAGTTTTCCGTGTAATGACTCGGGTTGCCAAGTCAAGGCAATCTAGGCAATTACCTCTGCTATTCCAACGTAAAAAGTTTATAATTCATCCGCCAGTTCGCTTCGGTCTTAAGGTGGGTGATGACGGGCCGGGCAGTGACCGACTTTTGCCAACCATGATGCCTGAGGGAACTTTTATGCTGGACAACGGAGCACACGGCGACTAGACTGGCATGTTTAATCCGTGGCGCAGTGGTGAATTTCTGCTCTAGTTTCAGAAAGTCTCGGTATCGCTTTCGTAAAATGACGGTCATAGCTTTTGCCCAAAGGCTGTGTAGGTTCATTACATTGTCGTACAGCAAGTGGTGTCTATAATTGTGCTATTAGTAGTCTGGCCATTTTTCAGAATACTATGTAAGCTTTATGGACTATTGCACTAGGTGTACTGCATAGAACTTCGCACCCGATGATTACGAACGGAAGCAATGGCTGATGCAACCCAAGTGTCGACTCTAGCAAGGTATGCTGTTTGAGCTACTGTGCTGCAAAGATGTACAGCAGAGTTAGGCAGAGCAAGTTCACTCAGCTCATTTTGGACTTCATCGAGAGTGGTGATCCTAACCTCATCTTTTAACAACAGCCCGTCTCACAGGATCCTTTCCAGGCTGCCCTACTCCATCTATTGCATTTTTAAATTCTTCTCAAGGGATTGGTTTCTTCCACATTACTGTACCTTCCTGGAAGATGACGGGCAATCAGGAGCCTTTTTCAATATACCGTACTTCACTCGTAGTGCGCCGCAGCCGGCGGCAGTCCTTGCGCAAGGAGTATCTTGGCCCTTGCCAACGGCACCAACAGCGCTAGACTCGGATTGTGGCAAGGAAGCAGCAGCCACAGATGTTGACGTGGAAGTGCCAGAATTAGGATCGGCTGGCAAGGAAACGCTAATGGCAGTGGGTGCGCCGGCTGCGGGTTGGGCTGCAGTCACGCCAACAGAAACAGTAGTGAAAGGGCAATCTCAGTCACTATCTCGACGGTCCAAGTTGAGACTGTGGTCTTCGCATCCGAATTAGAGGACGACATCATCCGGTACACACGAGGAGCTGCTACACAGAATGTTCGTTCTGGTTGTAGATTTGGGCCGTAGGGATCTACAGACTAATACAAGCTCAGAAGTAGAATCGACCTCCCGGCCTAGGAAGGATAGGCGTGGACTTACACAGGTGGCTGTTCACTTTCGGTTACGTAGACGAGGGACCACGGGGTGATGTGATGGGGGAACAACATGATTCCCAACCCGAGAAGGACTCCAGCAGAGCAGTCTCCGATGCCGCCTTGGTTCAAAACTTTCAGTTTCGCTGTACCAAGTATCGACAGCATGTCACGTCTTTATGCCGAGATGTGTGAACCGGAGTAGAGGCAGTCACGCCCGGATGATGTCCCCTCGGCGATGGTGATTCAGCTGTAGGCTCAGCTAGTTCATCCAATGTTACATGGTAGTTCGATGAAAAATCATTGTCGTGCTGTATCACATGCAGTTCGAGGAAAGCAATGGCCCCCTTTTGTGGTCGTTTGCATTTCGAGTTCATCACTTGTTTTGTGGCTCTAGGTTTGATTTCTACTGACAAGCCGATTTCCCCCCTTTCCTCATCTGAATATTCGTGTGTCGTCTGATACTCGTTACTCTAAGCGCTGAAGCAAATAAAAACATTGGTCCCGAAACGGTCACTGTGTATTTAACCCAGGAGGTGGGAATGGCCCTCAGCCTCTAGAGTTTCCCTCACGGCGGTCCTCACCTTCTCATGAACCGCCGGTGGCGCCGCGATAAAGCCATAATTAGCCACCATCTTACGGCCAGCAACCAAGTTTACCGGGTTTCCGTCGACATCCGTGACCTTTCCACCGACTTCTTCGAACAGCAACATGGCACCGGCGTGATCCCAAATCTTAGCCAGGCGGTCGCGTCTCCTGTACGCCCAGAACGTGCAGTTCGCCTGGCCCAAGCCGAGCACCGCCCACCGCAGCACCCAGCCGAGCAGGTCGTTGCCGGGGTACGATACTCCGAGGCGCTCGGCGACCTTCTTGTGGATCCCCGGTACCGCCGAGTCGGAGCCGTCGATGCAGGTGACCGAGACCAGGGGGTGGTTGTCGCCGTCCGCGTGGCGGGGGATCTTCGTCGGCTGGAGGTCCAGCGGCCCGGGCAACGCGCGGATGTAGGTGCCGTGGCCCCTGATGGCGAACATGATGCTGCCCGTGCTGGTGGGGTCGATGCTGTCGTTGTTGATGGGCGCTTTCGCGTCCGCCGCGAGCATCGGGAGGCCGACGATGCCGACGCTCTGCTTGCTGTCCTCCATGAGACACACGTTGATCGCATAAAGCTCGCCTCTGACGAAGGTCTTCGTGCCGTCGATGGGGTCAAACACCCAGAACCTCCCCGTTGGCGACGGGTCTCCCAGGCCGCACCAGTCGATCATCTCGCACATTTGCTCAGGCGACTCGGGCAGTTTGCACAGAGAGTCCGGCTCCCTCTCGCTCGCGACCTGCTGCAGGAGTGCCCACACGGACTTGAGGAGCTCCGGGTTCTCGCGGAGGTCGGCCGCGGACTCTTCGCCGACGAATTTGTCGCCGGGGAATGCGGCGTGCAGGGTTGATGTGAGGAGGGCCTGGATGGCGAAGTCGGCGACGGTGACGGGGCTGAGGTCTTCTTTCGTCACGACGCCCTTGTCGGAGGCGACCAGGACGCGCCGGCTGAGTCTTGCGGCGTGCTGGATGGCCGCGATGGCGACGGTCAGTTCGTGAGCGTATGGTCCGTCCATGATGGGTTTGCCCGTCGATAATGGGAGGTTGATGATGAGGTGAGGTGAGGTGAGGTGAGGTGAGTCGACGCCAAGCGGGTCGAGGCTAAGCGGGTCGAGTTGCAGCGCAGCGGTGATCCTGCAGGGGCTTGAAGAATGTGGCTCGGTTGCAGGAAATCGGTTGCGGGGAAGGTTCGACGTTTGCAGGTATCGGGCGGATGAGGTCGGAGATTTGAATTTTACGGGGAGTCACTGTTGATGATGGACGTTTGAATGGGGGCGATGATGTCAGAGTTCTGAGCGCGGCTTTTCTGTTTTGCTCCTTCTCAGCGCAAATTTTCGCCGGAAGAATCGCCGTGGCGTGGCCGGCATCGGCCTCGGAAGCTCCGAGTGCAAAAGTGGGTCTTTCTTCCAGATTCTCGGACCCGATCACTGAGGGGGGCAACGGAGGGAGGGATCAAGGAGAAGGGCAATGGGAGACGAGACGGCACAGAGATTAACAATTACAAAACGGGTATCGAATGGGTATTACTGTTTGATATGTTTCAACGTCCACCTCTCCCTGGAAGACCAAATGTGCAAGTCTCCATGATGTGTTTCCCTGTAAAACGTCAGCTTCATGATGTGCTCAAATCTGACTTCTCCATGTGACACCGAACAAGAGGAAAGTCGACTCACTCTCTTTCCATGTTCGTTTCTGGTGGTATTCCAGCGCTTTACATTCCCAGCGGCGCACGCACCAAGTCGCGACAAGTGCATCGCGCATCGCCCTATCTAAAGGCACCAATATGTTCAAACTGTTGATGCCATCTCTCGACTCCTCAACTGCAAGACGCCTACCGCTATCGTCCATCCAGTCGCACACATCGTTGTTAATCTTGACGTCAAAGAGAAGCTCCTTTGCCTCCCAGTCGCTCGTCGCGTTGAGCTTCCTCTTCACGAGCCAAGCCTTGCAGATGCTGCCCTTCCCAATCTTGGAAAATCTGACCCCGACCGCACCTATCCCGCTGCGCGACACGGCTCGGATGTAATACGCGAAGGGCTCCTGGACGACCAGAGGTGGGCGTTCAATGTTGAAGACGTGTTTGGGGTGCGCGACGATCTCTGGGGCCGCGGTGGAGTCGCTGCCGCCGCCGCTCCTCCGCTTCAGGGAGTAGTCGATGCGGCTGAACACAACTTTGCGGTCGTTCTCGCGGAGCGAGTCAATCTCGCGGTTGGTTTCATAAACACCAGAGTCTGCCTCGGCAGAGTTGGCCGAGTGGATGAAGCGGTCTGCGCGACGCAGGGTGTCGGGCGGCAGTGTTTCTTGGACGTCGGATGCGTCTTCCGTGTATTCCGGGGGAAGCGAGGCGCTAATATCAGTGGTGGTTGACAGCGACATGGTGTTCTTATCGGCGTCAAGGGGCCCTGTAGATTGCCTGCGTGGTTGATAGGAAAACGAGCTAGGTCAGTTTGATAGGGAATCTCCCCGCGGAGGACTGCTGGAAATTGATGCCAGTTGTGAAACTCGAGAGATGCAGGCAGAGCAATCATTGGAATCGCAAATGCGGGAACGAACGTGTCGTGTAACGGCTTATTATGAGATCACCGCTCACGGCTGCCTACCGGTAATAGCGAATGAGAATAGAAGCATTCCCACCATTACTGGGCGTATTGAGGAGTGGTGCGATGCCATTGGCTGCTGCTTTGTTAACGCTGAAAACCGGATGAGTGATTTGTTAATTCACTCAGAAGCGACGGTCACCTGCTCTCACATCCGTCGCCCGAGATGTATGCAGCGGAAGAGAAACGCTGTCTAGCGAGCAACAATCTCTACAAGAGGTTAGCGCCAAGAGACGGCAATTCCGTGATTTCAGAAATTGGCTGGAAGCAAATAATTGCAGCCCTTGGTTTTTTCCCTCAATCCTTTTGTTATGAATAGTTGGAGGATTCCTGTCGTGAGTGCGATTTATTCAAATGGTGTTTTTAACTTTCTCATCTATGTATCGCCATGCCAAGCCATATATCGAGATGGTTGGGCATGCGAAAAGTGTTTGACATGCCCAGCCATCATGATCATTCACTAGATACCTGGTTTGAAGTTTGAAGTCACTGGGCCATTGTTGACTAGAAAGCCGAGTAAAATGCCCTTGATATTACATATTTCGATTCAATAGTAGACCCTGTAGCTGTGGTTGCGATGGACCTAGTTCAAGATACTGCCGATTCTACACGAAGCCGTGGTTGACAAAGGCTCTTCAACTATTTTGAGTATGGATGAATCGATAGCGGCGGAGTGAGCATATGAGAGCTGAGTAGCACCATTGCCCTGCAAGTGGATGCACGCAGGCACACGATTGCCAATCCTTGCCTGCATATCAAGTCACAACTTTGCGTCGCAATCTGTTCGGCAACTGACTTTGTTCCTTTATTGACGTTGGGATATTGATATACAACGGTTGGACGGAATGGCTAGATTAATCGATAGACTTAACAAAGTTCATGGAAACCTATTAGACCTGTCTGCTAGTGCTGAGCTAGACAACGGCGGGGGAGTTGCAACGTTGCAAGATATCAAAGAGCCGAAGCCCATGTCGTTTGAGCGTTGAGTCTGAGAAGTATCTCCGTTTATCCAACTGATCCCTAGGCGTTTTGCCAACTCTGCGCCAGCATGTAGCCAGAAAGTCTATTCCGGTCCTCTAGACCTGGTATTCAGCCACTGGCGCTTCAATAGAATCCTTCCAGGCAAGAAATGACTGCATCTATTTGCACTAGCTCCCGCGGCTGTCATCTTGAAGCCGTCGGGGTGGCGTCCACTTCGAGGTGTATCCAGGTAAGCCTTCATTCAACAGCATCCATCTCCGTCACCAAATGTGCGGACAACATCCAAGTAAGACATCATTGAATGCAGAAGCTAGTCTCTATCCCTTATTTGATGTCACATGATTGAAGTCTGCCCCAGTTGAGCTTTCAGGACAATTCTGGGACGTGCATGCGTGCTAGAAGATGGTGGCAATTTATCGTACTCGTACCGGAGTCAACTCCGACGCTGCGCTTGGTGATTGCAAGAACAACAGGACCGAGTCTTTGAGACGGTTTCCAGACGGTTTCCGGACGGAAACACACGTTCATTGTGGAATTGAATGACCCATGTTCGTCAGTAAAGCACAGTGCATTCAGCTGCCGAATTCTTTCGCTCGGGATTCTGCCGAGAGTCTGTGGTACGATTTCACGCAGGAAATTTCGATTCGGACGCTGATGATGGGGTCAGTCGGCTTGACATGTCCGGAGCCGGGATCAAGCCGGAAGATTTGATCACGTCGCCTGAGAGCCTTTGGATAATCACGTCAACAATTGGCGGTCATCGGATTGCAGTTTCGTCTGAAAGATTTCGGATTAGCTGGTTGTGGCCAGTTTGCCGAACAATGACGGCGAAAAAAACATAGCGTTTGGGGGCGATGCTGAGCAACACACTCGCTGACTTCAATCGTTTGCCGCAATCGTCCCCAGCAACAGCACAGCACAGCCCAGACTCAATCCAATACTTTTGACTCGGATTGACCGTGGCGGCGTTGGCATTAGATAAGACGGTGAGACCAGTCTCTTTCCCTCGGCCTCTTCGCAACATAGCCGAGGCCAGCCGACATACGGGAGACATACGGGGGGAAAAAAACCTTCGTATCCCTTTGCGGAAGTTCCTCGTCTGACAATCGACCAGGCCAGGCCTTGCAAGCCGGGCGCAACATTATTCGTCGCCAACAGCGCGTACACTACGTCATCCCCCCAAAAGCCTCGCAGAAAACATGCAGCAAACCACTGCACGCCCTCAAGGCCCCCCCAGACGTCCTAGTGGATGCCAAGGGCCACGAATCGCGGTTGAACGGCAGAGATTGGAAGACCGAGAGAGGTGCCCCCACCGCTTCGGTCCCGCTGCTGCTGGGGCCGTACGGCGTCGTGGGCCTTTGTTCGCTCCCGTTCCAATCAAGCGGTCGGAAGCAGATACGCCGCCAGACTCGGCGTCATGCCATTATCCACACGGGTGCCAGAGACCGCTTGGCACTGGCCAGGCGGGAATGTCTGACATGGTTGTTGCGCCCGTCCTGCCTATCTGAATGAAACACCATCGCCCATTCAGCAGGCGTGGAGAGTGCGTGTGAGAGAAGAGAGAGTAGCAGCAGCAGCAGCAGCAAGCAATGAGTGCCGTCGCCGCGCCCAGAGCTGTGCCAACCTTGCCAATCAGAAAAGGAGGCGCACGCACACCCAACATTCTTGCGGCTCAAAGGACTCAGGGAGGCTGATCACTCTTGTCAAGAAGCTTCCGCAGAATTGATAAGCTTCTTTCAACGACGACTCTTGATCGATACTGTCTTTCTCTCTGTGTGTCTCCTCCAGAGAGGCCTCTCTTGCGAGCAGCGTGTCTCTGGAACGACGACGACGCCGCCGATTCAGACTCGGATCCACCCTCATTTTGTCCTTTGCCTCGATTGGAACAAAGTGTCCACATCCCATGGTCATTGACTGGCTGCTGCATATAAAGTGGGACAAGAATGGCCTTTTGGAGGCGCTCTTTGGTTGGGGTCTCTCATCAGGATTTCACACATTTGCCGCAGCTTCTTGACACCGCACCACTGATTGGCCGCAGCGGTCTGTTTAGCCAACAATTGGACAAATTTTTCGTTATTTCTTTTATTACCTTCCAATACAGAGCGGGGTCGCCGTGTCGCCGTGTCGCCGTGTCGCCGTCTGGCCTCGGATTCGTTGAACATGCCTCGCTAAACCCTCGCGCGATTCTTGGTGGAGAGCCTAACAGTCTCACCGAAAAATGAAGCCCATTGGCCATTGGCCACCGAGGAGAGGGACATGAACGATGGTCTGAGATGATGAGACAGAAAACTCCTCATTGGTTGCCTCCCAGGGTGCGCACTATGAGGCACCGACTCCGTCTCCATCCGTTCCCATCTTTTTTCTTCCGTCTCTGCGTGTCTTCCCCTCATAAAGTGAACACCCCTACAGACTCGTCCCTTCAGAAGGGTCGGAAACAAAAAAAGATTGGAGCCTCTGGAGTTGGGATGAGCGTCGTTATGGAGATTATCTGTTCCTGACACCCCGCGTACGATTGCCAGACGTGGAAACTCGTCCCTGCAAGATAAATGATGACACCCGACCAATGAGCATCCTGTCGCATGTTCGGACTCTGCGATAGCCCATCCAGCGAACATGTTAGTCACTGATAAAAAAAAAAAAAGCCCCATGTTCAGACACAAAGCCCCCCGAAGCCACATGCGAACGGACAGCCTGTGAGACCCCGACATTGACCAATAACCACCGTCTTCAGTAGAGGCACTAAGGCAAGGTATGACGACATTGCGGAAATATTCTCCCCTAGCCCTGCGCGCGCCGAAGGATTGGGATGGGGCAGCCCTGGGCAGAGTCAGGGACTGTCCCCGTCAACTCCACACAGAACATCTAACGTCCCCCATGGATGTTTGTATGGGTACTCGTGGCTGTAGCGTGTCCCTGAATCTCTGATGCAGCAACGAGGAACGCCCAGGACGCACTTTATTTGACCGATCATTTGCTTGCGCCTTGTTGGTGTGTGTGTGTGTGTGTGTGAGTGTGAGTGAGTGTGGCGGACAGACACGTTGGGCGCGTTGAAAGTTTTTTTGCCTTTCCTGTCAAAAATTCTGCGCCGCCCCCAACCCGGTCGGCGGTGCTCTCTTAAAACAAAACCCTTTTCCCATCGAGATCTGCTTTGCGCATTTCCTGTTCTTCCCTTTTCCTGTCATCCCCCTTCCTTTTCGCGATTCCCCAAGCTTCCCCCGCGAACCGCCCCTCACGTTCCTCCACATGCAATCTGTGGCTTTCTTCAGTCTCACTGTCACTACCACGATCGCGGGAAGAATCTAAACCAGCCCTACCGCCCGGTTGACTAGATTCCCTTCCCACATACACACGCGATGGCGCAAGAAGAGCTCAAGGGCCCGGAAGGGTCTGCCGGCACGCAGAGGGTTTCCCTCGACAGCTACGGCTCCTCTGTCCGGCACAACTCCGACGGCCTGCAGCGCCGTCTTGACAACCGTCAGATCCAGCTCATCGCCATCGGAGGCACTATCGGAACCGGTCTCTTCGTCACCATCGGTGGAGGTCTCGCCAAGGGCGGCCCCGCCTCGCTCTTGATCGCATATACCCTCTACGCCTGCGTCGTCGCCCTGGTCAACAACTCCATCGCCGAGATGAGCACCTACATGCCCATCTCCGGCGGCTTCATCCGTCTCGCTGGTGTCTGGGTTGACGAAGCCCTCGGCTTCATGGTTGGCTGGAACTACTTCCTCTATGAGGCACTCCTGATCCCGTTCGAAATCACCGCGCTCAATCTTGTACTTTCATTCTGGAACGACAAGGTTACTGAGCCTGGTCCGACGGCGGGTATCTGCGCTGCCATCATTATTGCATACGGGTAAGTCACCTCCGGTCCTGTGGGATTGTTGACCTTCTTTTCTCCTCCTGCCAGGGCCAAGCGAAAGCGACTAGACCGACCGGACATTCTAGAGCTCTCTGTGCCCCTCGCGTGACACTCGCTTCAAGACTCCCTTTCTTTGCCTTCTCTCTCTCTCTCCCCATGATGTGTTGTGTATGCATGCTAAACGCCGATTGTGTGATTCTAGTCTCATGAATGTGGCTGCCGTGGGCGTTTTCGGTGAAGCCGAGTTCTGGCTCTCCGGCGGCAAGGTCCTGCTTATCTTCATCCTGTTCCTCTTCACATTCATCACCATGGTCGGTGGAAACCCGGCCCACGACGCGTACGGATTCCGTCACTTCTCGAATCCCGGGGCGTTCGCGACGTACATGACTACCGGTGACACGGGTCGCATGGAGGGCTTCATGGGTGCTCTGGCCACTGCCACGTTCACCGTTGTCGGCCCGGACTACATTTCGATGATCGCCGCCGAGGCCAAGCATCCCTCGCTCTACATCAAGTCCGCGTTCAAGACGGTCTACCTCCGCTTCGGCCTCTTCTTCGTCGGCGCCGCGCTGACCTGCGGCATCGTCGTCCCATACAACGACGAGACCCTCGTCAAGATTTACATCAACGGCGGCGGCGGCGGCGGCACGGCCGCGGCCTCCCCCTGGGTCATGGCGATGGAAAACATGGGCATCCAGGGTCTCCCCCACCTGGTCAATGCCCTGCTCTTCACCACCATCTTCTCCGCGGGCAACACGTACACCTACTGCGCCACGCGGTCCCTGTACAGCCTGGCGATGGACGGCCGCGCACCGGCCGTGTTCCGCAAGACCACCAAGAACGGCGTGCCCATCTGGTGCTTCGCCTTCACCATGATCTTCCCCATGCTCTCGTTCCTGCAGTGCGGCAGCGGCTCCGCCAAGGTGCTCAACTGGCTGCTCGCGCTCATCACCGGCGGCGGCGTCATCAACTACCTCGTCATGTCCATCACCTTCCTGAACTACCACCGCGCGTGCAAGGTGCAGAACGTCGACCGCCGCAAGATGCCGTACTACGGCTACTTCCAGCCCTACGGCGCGTGGATCGCCCTGATCCTGCAGACCATCGTTGTCCTCACGTACGGATGGTCCGCTTTCCGCCCCACCTTCAGCGTCGGTGACTTCTTCTCCAACTACACGATGCAGATTGTCGCGCCGATTCTGTTCATCGTCTGGAAGGTTGTCAAGCGCACCAAGTACGTCAGGCCCGAGGTGCTGGACCTGCAATGGGACCGCCCCATCATCGAGGCGTACGAGGACCATCTGATGACGCGCGAGCCCCCGACCACCTTCTGGAGGGAGATGCTCCAGATGGTCGGCATCGGTCGCAATAAGGTCATCAAGGGCGAGAAGGCCTAATATGTGGTGGTTGCTGTGGTCTTCCTCCGTGAGAGAGGAAGGCTTATTTATAATGAATAATTATTAAAAAGAATATTTCATCACAATGACGTATTTTGAACTGCTTATTTGAGTGATGATGGAGGACCAGCTCCGAGAAATCGGCGATCAATTCAACTTACTCCCCTTGCGGTGGGTCTTAAGGGTCTGGTCTTGCAGGTGGACTCATCGTGGATCCTGCAAGCGTTTCCGGAAGTCATCGAGTTCTCGCACATTCTCATGGGTGTTCGTCTGCAGTTGTCGTGATTTCCATGTCAGAGTTCCGACTCCTATTGCCATCAAGATAAATAGCTCAGTATAGCATGTGGTACGGGGACGCCGTACGCGATGAAGGTGGCGGACAGCACTCTGTCCCGTCACCCATAGAGCTCCGCTTCAAACAGAGCTCTTTCGGCGTATCATCAAAAGTACCTATATTCGAACGGCCAATAAACCCTTCGCAAACTGGTAAGAAGCCATTAGACGATTCTGTTCGATGAGCTCACTTCAGGTGAGTTCTTACTTTACTTGAATGTCAGATGCGTGGGGAAGAGTAGGTTAACTATAGGAAAAGAATGATATGTAGATCTCACCGGCGGTTGTTCACCTATTCCGAATTCGGGACCTCAAACGCCAAATTCATCAACACTCATAGGTTCCTCAAAGAAAAGCCCCGCGCGGACTGGGACCCCCTCCCTCAGCGGTCGGGACGGGTGTGGCGTGCAGGTCAGGAGCCACTGCTCGTGGCAGTCAACGGCGTGGCACCCGAGCCCTACAAAATTACCGTAACGTTGCCGGTAACCGATGGACTGGTAGAGATAGTATCGGACAAAGCTGGTTCGCCGTTCGGATCAAGCCGTAGCCCAGAGCGAGAAGCAGGGGGGGGCTATTCATCTTGGCGGCAAGCCAAGCGTCAAAGTCCTCCAATCATAAAGGAGAACTTCATGATGAATTCATGTCCCGAAGGTGGGCGCCCAGCCCGCGAGCGGAACGCCCAAGAAACCAATCTCGAAGTTCAGTAGCCAACGATTCAAATATTCTGCCCAAGGCTCCGCGATAGGGCGCTTCGCTTTCGCGGCATCCTCCAAACCCGGGTCTCTATCAGAACCGTGCTTCACGGACCATGACTCGTTTTGCGACAGAATGCAAGCCCCAAGCCTCACAACTTGCGCGCAGAGAACTCAGATTCAAGACAAATTAATCTATGATCGTTCAGTTGATAATAAGAGAGCACGGGTCTCATTCGTCTCAACGCGCCTCACGAGGAAATTGCTGGGCCCCCCGAAGACTTGAGACGAGCTTCAACCATCCCGCCGGGCCATTTCTCCCAAAGGTTAATCTTGTTAGTTCGTCTCATTTTGCTCTTCTGGAAAAGGGCTGCCCGGAAGCTCGGCGGCGTGTTGTCAATCATGCACACGAGCCAATGCTTAGCCTGGCGATGCGTTGAGCCTTAAATACTCGGTGTTGTCGCTGGTGTTGTTCCCTGCTTTTTGATCGTCGCTCTAGCCCGCAACATCATCACACTCTTTCAAGTCTAGTCAACCGTAGCCATTCTTTATTCGCTTTTTCACTACCTACAATCTTTTCACAATGAAGTTCTCTATTGTTCCCGTCGTCTTCGCTCTCGCTTCCAGCGTCTACGCTGCTCCCAGCGCGCAGCCTGCCGAGCACGCTGAGCTTGTCGCTCGCGGCAACTGCGGTACTGCCGCCAAGGACTGCCAGTGCTCAGCGTAAGCAACTCTCCTATAGTCAGTGGCCAAGACAATGGCACTAACACGCACCTCAGCAAGTTCGACAAGTTCGCCAACCCGGCCACCCTGGGCTCCACCGTCTCGGCCCGTATTTCGGGTGCCGACCGCGGCCTCACCTCTTCCGATTGGAGGGGCTCTGACGGCGAGGGCCGATCATCTCTTTGCAGGGTCACCGTCGACCGTGCTTGCGGAGACTGCTTCTCGTGGAAGACAACGACGGACAAGTGCGGCTTCTACGGCCTCACCAGCTTCGCCTGCGTCCCTGCGTAAACGAAAGGGAGGGTGGTTGTCTGTCACCATAGCCATTGTCATACCGTCTGTTCATAGGATGTCCAGTTCTTTACGACTCCGTTCGAGTTCTACAAGGTCGTTGCTAGGCTGGTCTGCCTGGAGTTATACTTAGCACGAATAGTGTTTTATTGCCGCGGACGAATGAAATCGCAAGTGACACCAAGTGGACATGAGGTAAATGTGGAAGAAGCTATAAAATAAGAAAGGCTCGAGCAGAGGTAGTAGAATATGGTTGACTTATGAGAGATCCATATGCAAAACAGATGCCAGATTTCCGGCGCAAACGGCTGCCCGCCAGACTGGGTGAGCATCAAGGTTCTGAATTCTTGCCAAGCACTATTCTCACGGTAGATACAAGTGCCCCATGAATATTCGGATCCAACAATCATCTATGGCGCACAAAACACCCTTCCGACTCTCAAGGTGCCTGAGGGCGTGCAAACATCCCGACCTTGAGAGTCTTCGGACTTCACCGTGACTTCTCTGGAGTTGACGTATGGAGCCTCGTTTACATTACTGCACTGCCGAGAAATGTTAGCAAAAGAAGCAGGACGATGGATCTTCAAGACCTATACAGTAGGTATGCAATTTGTTATTCTCGCAATCTCCGTTGCCCTCAGTGCCGCCGTTACAGAACAACGTGTTGGCGGCTGCCATGGAGGCGAATAGCACGAAAGTGATGCGCATGATTGCGATGTGTAGTTGGAGGTGAAAATCGTTGAAAAATGCAGTGAATATGCAACCAGACTCCCACTGTGCTCCTGGAGGGGCTAATACCGAGCCACTGGTATTTATACGCCTCAAGGCGCATTATGCTTGATGACCTAGATGTCGGTTTCACATGATCTAGGTTCAAGTCATGGAGTTCGAGGTTCCGCCTCCCCGACCCTTCGGTGAAATATCTCCCAAAATGGATATCACGTTGTTGTTTAAGGAAATGGGTCCCGAAACTGTAACAAAGTACCCCGTACGAAACTCTACTACCACTGACTTACAGGCATTGCGAGTCACGATGTAGCTAGTTAGTCTTTATCTACCTTATCCACGATAAATGCACAACCACCCAGCTAGATTCCTTTGCAAGCAATACGTCGTCAATTTGGAGCCGAGAGTTGTACAAGGCCGGGCCTAATTTGGTATCTCTACATACATTGCAACAATGTGTTGGGATGTCGGAATACTCAGGTATTAACCGAAACCACCAGAACCACTTAGAGAACCCGTTTAGCTTACTGCGTCCAGATCACTGTTGTCCCATCGCCGGTAAATTTGCATAATCTCATGAGAGCAGAATAGCCTGACTGAGTTGATGGCAAGGTATGGAGTAAGAGTACCCGTCGCCCGCAACTACCGGTTCATGAGAGACCATGCTGGTCTCGATGTAGACAATTATAAGAAGGTTTCTGGCTGGGTATGTCATTTGCAACAACAGCAGTTTTCTCTTTCCTCCTCAGACTCGGCATACAGGTTACGGGAGAGTTGGCCACCACGCCATCTTGCCTGAAACCAATCCCGTTCGCATTCGTACTTCAGCTACTGAAACCAGCTCCCAAGGCTCTCTTTGAATCAACCAAGTCTTTGAACTCTGATGCCGTCTGGTCTGAAATCGCGCGAGAAGTGCTTGGCATTCTAAGGCTAGGCTGAAGATAACGGGCTTGGTATCTAGCTGAGGGGTGTTTTGCGTCGCCAGCTGACTAACGTCCTAAAGTCCGCCAATCGTTCATCTCAATTCAGTTGGTTGTCGGCAACTTGTATCTATTTTTCCTGAACCCTTCTTTGCTTCTCAGCAACTTCACGCAGGCCCTGAACACCCCGAAAGCCTCACGCAGTTGATCATCCACCCGCAATGACGCTTCTCACCGAAATGGCCCCACTAGTCTGGACGCAGCCTGCTCCGGGCTCTGCGGCAGCCTTCCAGGAGGGTTTGTCTCTCTATGGTGCGAAATTTACGCCATGCTACTAAGGCTTAACTTTTGGAAACGCGAGGACATTGTATTTCCGCAGGGAGACACGGGGAGGCACGCTCAGCTGGACACTCGGCATTTGTTGAACGACAAGGGGATGAGCCCGGAGGCCGTCTCACTCCTTGAACGGCTGCCTTACCCCCGAATCGGCTCGTACAGGCGCATGCGCATTTATCCCGAGGTCAACGCTATGAATTACTTGGAGGAGGACGATGTCAGCGATTGTCGCGATCCGCACGAGATGGTGCAATATTCTGCCCAGCCTGATAGTTTGAATGGCGTCAGTTACCTCCTACCTCAAGATGTCGCGTTAGCCCGCCCTGATGAGAGCGATGGTCTTGCCTGGATCCTGGATCTAAGTTATAGTATGTATCTTATGTTCGTTTCACTCTGTCATTTCTGGCCCTACATACCGCCTTCCGTAGACCCCGGTAAAGTTGAGCTGATGAGGCTATAATTCAGACGCCTTTAGATTCGTTTCTGGGCCTCTGGAAGCTCCAGCCAGAGGAGGCCCGGGTGGCCTTCACCAGGACTACCCCGTTGAAAGACCGGACGACCCGGATAACTACAGAAACTGGCCCATGTACCATGCACCAACCGTCCTGAGGAGGTGGATTCAGGACGTACTCGATCTTGAACTCGTTCCGGCCTCAAGTCAAGGCGAGTACTGGAGCACTTCATCTGTAACCTCTACCCAGCCGCCTAACCCTAAGCTCCGAGCTTTTGTAAACTGAAAATATTTTGCTACGACCTTCTTGGCCAGGTGATTGGCAAGGCTCTGAGACATTACGGCTGGCCAGCTGATTTCCGCGAGCAGGACTGGGCGCGTGACTCTGAGCAGATTTATCGTGCCGCAGGCGAAGTCGAGGAGCGTTATGAAGAAGAATTCGATCCACATAAGTTTGGACGGGACAGACAAGGGCTTCTTTCTCAGTGGAAGGAGGATCCAGACCTTATTCCGTCTGTTGTTTTGGATCTGTCGTAGAAGCATGGCGGGAATTCCTCGTAGAGTGGATTCAATCTCTCATTGTTCATTGATTACATCGATTACCTATTTTGTTAAACTGCGCTGCATCGGCGCCAGTACATACAAAACCGAAATACATCAACCTTCATCCATCAAGCCAAGCATACTTATGCCGCTGGAGTTACCACCGCTGTCGCGGTAGCCGTTGGGAGACTTTCCTGCAGGCTTCTACCAGTCATGGCCGGAGGACCTCGCTCAGCGGCTCCGGTCTCCTTTTCCATTGGATCAACTGCTGTCGCCGTGGCCTCAAGGGAGGTTGGCATAGGGTTCCCTTTCATATCAAGCCCTAGAGCCGCCTTCTCATCAACGCAGTTAGGTGAGCGACAAGCACGCATAGAGATCGCTTGCCACGGCCTGGTCTCTGGTTTTCAACGTCTCACAGACCTTGATTGACCAACCCGAAATGCTGAACAACCGTGACCGATTCTACTTCGTTGTATCGGGAGAGTCTTGTGCCCAGATTGCCTCAAACCACGGCATCTCGGTCAGCCAGCTCGCGACGTGGAACAATGTGGGTGGTGCCGCCTGCGGCGGGCTCTGGGCTGACGTCTACGTCTGTGTACTTGTTATTGGGGTGGCCCCAACCCCCGCTGTTCCAGCTCCACCGACGACGACCGCCCCGGGTAACGGCGTCTCGACTCCTGTTCCTACACAGCCTGGCATAGTTGGGAACTGCGACCGCTTCTACTTGGTTGAGTCTGGTGACACGTGTGTTGCAATTGTATCGCGGTATGGCATCACGCTTGCGCTGTTTACCACTTGGAATAACGTCGGTGGCTCTGGTTGCGGCGGCCTCTGGGCTAATGTCTGGGTCTGCGTGCGCATTCTAGGTTGAACCATCTCGATCTTAGAACATTTCAGAGATCCAGATGGAAGAAGAATTAGATGTTAGCGAATAGAAGTTTACTTTATCAGACAAGTCTTGGGAGAAATAATGCCAAGGCCAAATGCGCCTCTCAGAGTGCTTACGTCGTGTATCTGGCTTGAAGACACCAAGCTGCACCTCTGTCCAGCCGCAGCTAATATAGGAATAGTGGTGCATTCAGCTCAGCTCTCCCTTAATAAGCCACTCTCGAGTGCATAGCTAAGTGGCTCAGAAACAGATGATTATAAGCTCAATATCTTAGCCTCTTTGCCTCCATGTTCCAAGACCTCGTATAATGATCCCTTAGGGCTGGGCCAATACCACGCGTTGTCGACATTGGCAGCGTAACATCACGCGGTCAAGCCGTTGTCTTGGGGAAATGAGGTCAAGACACCACCACTCTATGCGACGCGCTGAGACATAAGCCTTCTCCCATGGCGGTCTAAATACACTATGCGAATCTGATGGAGCCTTGAACATTCCGTACTTAAGCCCAGGATTATCCGCAAAAACTTGGACTGTATTCTCTATTCCTCTACATCGGAGTGAAGTCCAAATAATACCACTAGGAGTCATTCTACCTCCATCATAATGAGACTTCTCACACTTCTGAACGTATTCTCTGTTGTGCCCGCATTGGTGCTTGCTGCAAGCTGCAACAACAACTGCGGTCGGCAGGTCGCTGGAACAGGACGAAGAGACCCTCCTCTCTCCACAAGATCGTCTCTGTGTTCAGAGTTTGTGACTACCTATGTCACAGTCGCACGTGGGTATGAATTGTGTCACGTCTTTCGAATATTTCCAGAATAATTGACTGACTTGTATCAGACCGCCCACTGACGTACCGCAATCTCGCGACGAACCGTCAGTGCCAATCGTCACTGGTACCAAGCCTGTCTACGCCAGCGCTTGTGCCGATCCAACGGCATACTGGTCCGCCTGCCAATGCTTCACCGGGATCAAGGCCACCACCATTACTGTAGTGGCTGGAGCGGAAACAACGACCAGCAGCATTCCATCCCCACAGATTCCCAGCACGCCTCTTGTCACGACGATCGCAACCATCACGTCCGATTCTGTCTCTCCTTCGTGTACAATCGGCGCAGAGTTCGCACTCCATGTTATAGATGAGGAGTCGGACTTGTGCCAGAACATGCTCCAATTTCCATATTTCGGGCCTGAGAACTACGACATCAAAGGTCTCCTCCAAGACCGACGTCCTGATGGGGTTGGCATCCAACGCTATCCTGACTACGATCAGCAAGATGACAGCATTCCCATCAACTATAGCGGCGTCCAAGGACCCCCTGGATCTAGCCTGAGATGCAACGTCATTGTACACCGCGGCTACATAAAAGCCACTCTGCGCGGCGCTTACGAACTTTTCGTCAGCGAACCCCCACGTGAGGATGTCATATTTTTGTGGTTCGGCGACAAGGCCAAATCTGGGGCATTCAACGTCAGTAACGCCGATATCATCGTGCCGAACGACAATGGGTGGCCTTACCGCTATTTCGTCTATTTCAGGGACGCCTCTGAGTACATACCTTTTCGTATGTTTGGTCCCATGGCAAGGGACGTGGTAGTTTCTCCGTGGCAATATTCCCATCGTATGGTACTGGCCTAGACGAGGACGTGGTGCCTGAGAATCCAATCTTCTACTCAAACTGTTCTGGTAGCAATAGTCCTGCTCCGGCATGGCCAGCTTGGGAAAGTGAGGATTGGTCGGGAGGAAAATAATAAGAATACTGCACCTGAGATTGGATACCTTAGGCTATTAAGCTTGAAAGATAGCATCGTATGAAGAAAGGTTCCGCATAGGGAGCGGAAATGGAAATTTCTACTAGTCTTTCTGGAATTCAACGAGCATTATTCAAGCCACGGAAGATTTGTGCGGACGACACTTTATGACTGAAAGAGACTCTCATTAAAATCATTTCTTTCTACGAAACAGCTAAGGTCCCGGGATAGATCATTGACACTGATAGCCCATCATATTGATTTACGCTGCCCGAAGCTACGCATGTTAGGTACTCGATTAATTTTCGTGGAAGTTTGCATTGGCTGGGTTTTCTCACTCCGCTTTCTTTCTGTCAATATATTCCTTGGTAATTGGATCTTGGAAGCTTGAAAGTTTTGATGCTGTTGTTGCACATAGTTGAATGACGAGTGAGTGTGAACTGAAAAAGCCTGCAGGACTTCCTCTGAACATAAACGTGAATGATAAATGAGTTTTGGAAGACTGCATTACTATTCTAATATGACTGGTGATGTGCGGCCTTCAATAGACTCAGTGAGCCATGTGCCACGTGCTCTAAACATTATGTCTTGATCTTGCCTCGGTGCGTCCGCAAGCAATTGGTGTATCATTTCGCCGGGCTGCCACCGCTGGGGGTGTTAGGCGGAGGGCGAGGAGCGGGAGGGATAGGGCGAGGAGAAGGTACGGCCATGATTGCTAATTTGATTGCGGAAGGTGACGTGTTGTTAGAGTCGGTGTGCTAGTTTCCTGTGTTCGCTCCTGTCCCAGATCCGGAGTAGTTTTTCAAACGGGAACGCGGATCTCTTATAGGATCTCATGACCACAAGATCATGTTGAAAGATAGACCAGCTCAGTGATTATCAGAAAACACGAATTCAATTTTGTCCCAGGCATCATCTCATGTTCGAAAACTAGTTCCCAAGGCTCTGCACGATGTCGTGAATTAGGGTTGACTGCAAGTGATTCATGGCCTTTTCAAGATCCCAGGAGGCCTCCACTAAGAATAGGTTGTGCTGTGGGAGCATCTCTTCCTGTCTTTTTGATAGACGGTGTCCTCATGGAAGCAGTTGCCAAGTCACGTCATCTCCAGATACTCGTGTAGCATTCACTCACATTACACGCGGCAATTCCCAACTAAATATGGATATCAATCTTGAATCATTAAATCGCCAAACGCCAAGGATAATAACGCCGTTCCATGATGCTATTTACTTGGGGGCCAACTTGATGTTGTACTCAAGCTCCCAGGGGGCCTTGGCATCGCCTTTCCTTTCCAGGAACCTTACGGTGAGACCATCCTTCACTGCAAAAACAGAGTCATCTTCGAGGTACTTGGAGTCTTCATCAAAGATTTGTGTCGTGACAGACTGGAAGCTTTCTGAGCGAACCTGTAGGTTTATTAGGATGGACTGTGATTTTGCGGTTGCATGAGGCAGGGGGCATCTTACAATCAGGTGAATGTGAGCCGGTCTGTATGGGTGGCGGTGAAGAAGTCCCAGTAGCTTTCCAGCGGGTCCATCGTCGGGAACCTATGCATCAAGTCAGTAAGGAAATTGTTCACAACTATTCAGCGTAAATACTCACGGGATAGGGGGTGGGTCGCAGGCAGTAGAAGCCATAGCGGCCCTCCGAGTCAGTCTTGAACACACCACGCAGGTTGTGTTCAGGCTGGTCGGCATCTTGTTGCTCATACAAACCTAAAAAAAGCTTGTCAGATCAAGGCCCCTGCAGCTGCAAATTCAGGGGTTCCACACCATTTGTTGAGGCTTGCCAGACGTCAACCGACGCGTTGGCCAACGGCTTTCCGGTGTTGGAGCATGTTACTTGACCGTACATCCACGCAACCTGCCCGTCCTCTGGGACTTTGAGCACAATCGTGCTGCCGTTGCTGCGGACGGGAGTGTCGGCGCGCCAGAACGGCCCGAGAATGGCCGTCGCGGTGCCGGGCTGGCCATTCCTCGTCGCCACGCGGTTTGTGATATCATCAACAAGCCTGTTTCCGCTGTCAGTCTCAGTCATATTGGCCGTTTTGTGTCTGCGATACGTACGATTCAAGTCCAATCACGTCGCACAGGAGCTGACCCTCGTTGCGACGGTCGTTGCTCATCTGGCCAGCCCAATTGATCATGTTGACGCCCATCATCCACTCATCCGTGGTGAGATCGACCTCGCGCGCAAAGTCGTGGATGTGCTGAATGAACGAGGTAAGAACGACACGGAGCCTGGGGTCGGTCTCCTTGCCCATGGAGGCAATGACCTGCTTCGTGAAGTCTTGGCCAAGGCCGACATCTTTGTTCTGTAATGAGCCCATGATTGATAGTGTTGAGTGTGTTTTTCTTTTACGACAAAACCGCGAAATGTTGATGCTGGGCGATCAGCAGGTCGAGGATGGTTCGCAGACAGGCTACTTAAGACGAATTAAGTTACGCCACAGTTGGTCTTTGTTCTCCGTCCCGCAGTTGGAAGGAAAGATACTTATCCCAATCATCGTTCGTGTATTACTCGCCATTTTCCCTGCTTTGTCAGTTGATTGCACGTGCCCGGCGGGTACTGCCGGCCGTCACTCTGTTCGCTTTTCCTTTTGGGCCGGATACGCCCCCCGGTTCCGGGGTTGGTGTCCCATTTCGGGTACGGGGAAGAGGATCCGACGCAAGGGGTATCTGCCGAGATCTCCCATTTTCTGGCGAGTCTGGCCTGACGACGCCCGCGGCCCGGTGCTTCGTGGACTGGGGCCCCCGCACTTTGAATTATCTTTGTGGAGATACGCGCGCGGGAAGGATGGGGATGGCGGTGGTGGCGGTCCGCTGCTAGTCGTGACTGTGACTTCATGTCTCTGTGTTGCTTTGGTGCGTTGGCATGTCCCCGAAACGGTCGGCTTCGCGTCGGGAAATGCACCGGCGGGTATGGGCGGGGGCTATCTTGGACCCTGTTTTGTCACGTCGCTTTGAATATTGGTCGCCCAGCATGGTGTCTTGATGATTCAATCTGGCTACTTTTCGATTGAATTGAATGTTTAAATCGAACGTGCATGGAGTTGTAGTTGCGATAAGGCACTAAGAAAGTTACACGAGAAATTAGTCTATCATGGTTGAGGGACTACAAGTCGTCTACGGTGTACAAAGCTCAACCTTTCACAACGCCATTCGTGCCGTTGGTGCCGTTGGTGTGGCCTTCTATCAGATGATCCTCTTCCGGTCCAAAATCCCAACTTGCTGGATCTGTACCGTTTGGCCTGCTCGCTCTCTTGAATCCAATGTCGATGCCTTCGATCTTGACCACAGGTCTTACGGCCCCAACCTCTGCCTTGTATCCCTTTGAGTACCACTTTTCACGAATCTCCTTTGAGCTGAAGAGTTCCGGCGCGTGGCGCTTCATGGCCTTCAGTGCCGTGCCAGAGATTTGGTCGACGCTGTGACTGTGTCTCAGAGCGAGGAAATCGTCACCCGCCAACTTCAACAGCTCGCGCCTAACTTCCTCTGGGTACTGTCCGACTTTGATGAGGAGCAGGTCGTACTGCAAGAGAGATGCTTTGCCGTGCCACGAGCCACCCTTGGTAGCTCTGTTGTAGAGACCGGTTAGAGCCGCAATGGCACCCATGCAGCCCGTTCCGTAATCAGAAATGGGGAAAGGGGGAACAACGGGCTCATCCAGCCCCATGAAACGGCCTTGCGCCCATGCCACACCACTGACCTGCGATCATGTTAGTTGACAACTGACAACAGCGAGTGGCTGAACTCACGCAGTCTGCAATCTGTTGCCATCCGGGCCGTGATGCCCACTCGCCCTGGTAACCGAAGCAGTTCTCGTTGACGTAGACGATGCCCTTTCCGCGGTCCTTGGCGAGTTTGGTCAAAGCTGTCGCGCCGTATCCGAGCTTCTCCAAGGCACCAGGACGATACCCGTCGAGAACGACATCTGCTTCCGCCAGCAAGGCTTCGAACTGCCTCCGTCCCTCTGGCGTCTTCAGATCCAGATCGGCTGCATGCTTGCCCATGTTGCCATCGACCTGGAAGAATGGGACATCGCTAAGATTGGGGCTCGTAATCTTTAATACGTCCGCGCCATACTCACCCAAGATACGTCCGATTACCGGTCCAGCGATGATGCGACACAGCTCAAGCACTTTGACACCAGACAGAATGTGCTTGTCAGAAGTGCTCGGTAGCGGTGCTGGAGGTGTTGAGTTCTCCAGGTTGTCAACACTCCAAGGAGGGAGGCTGACGTTTGTCTTGCCCTAAGAGGGAAGCCGTCAGCATCAGTAGGGAGATGTGAGATGTGAGATTGACTTACATGAGGTGTGCGGAGAAAGTCCTCGTGCTTGAGTACGGGCACTCCAGCCTGGCGGTTCTCTGCATTCATGCGCTCAAGCTCTTCGGTGGTGTAATTCTTTACATGAGATTCAATTGCATCGACAATCGCATCATGGTCGTCTTTCAGGTCCGGTCGGAACGGCTCCAAGCCTATCATGCCAAGAGTCGTTGATGCCTCGAGTGATCCATGGATGTGGTAGTACTCTCCCCCTCGCTTAGTCTCGTACAGGTTTGCAGACATGCGACGGTACGGGTCAGACTGGGCTTTCAGCAAGTCCGTGTCTGGGACAGTTAGATCTAATTGATCCGCCGAGTGGTGAGAGCCGTGACTGTGAGCTCACCTTTTAGCATCTTCTTGACCTCTTTATCCAGCTTTCCATAGCCGCCAACAGTCGCCAAATACGCTTGAATCAAGAACGCAGTGCTCTTCTCCAAGCTCACTGTGACCTTTGGCTCAGTGTTGGTTCCAAACTTGGTAGCTGCAAGCGCTCCAGCAACACCACCCTCAATGGCCTTCAAAGCTGAGGCCAACTCCGTTTCCTTAAAGGGAATAGGAAAGTACGGCAGGTCGCGAGTCGCAGTGAGCTGGACATTTTTCGCGATTTGCTCGGCTTCAGCAGGTATCTGCACGGTGCTGAGGACAAAGTCCAGAATGCGCTTCGTTTCGGCGACGGCTGAATATGCTTTCTCAGCCATGGTGAGTTTTTTTCGATGAAAAAGACGTCAAAACCACCTTTCCGGGCAGGAAATCCAGCCAACACAAGTGATTAGAGCGCCGGCCGGGGTGCGTTCATGTAGTACCGTCCCGTACCCGCACTTCACGTCCTTTGCGCCTCGTGACTATCACACCTTCAGCTCCATCAACCCTCGGAGAGGAGCATCCATTCTTCCTTGGTCGAGTTTGGGATTTGCCGTCGTCCCAAGAGCCAATAATCCGTTCGCTCTCGTGCTTTCCTCCGTCCGATTCGTGGCCCAGTGTCACAGCGATGAACATCGAAACGTCGGACCCGTAATCGGGTATCGGGTGGCCATTGCTGCACTTCCAATGAAAGCAAAGCAATTGCCCTTCGGGAAGAGCTTCCAAAGGACCCGGCTTCCGACATCGTCGGAATCCGGGTCTTCGCTATGAGCGCTACTGCGGGTCTAGTTTGGGGGGCGCTGACTTGGGTGGTTGGGTGTGCTCGGACAAGGGGTTTTTCTCGGCCTTGAGAGGGTTGTCGGATGAGGGCTCGACACGTCGGATAAGGGCCTCGGCGTCTCGTGCTTATTGGGCATGGCGACTACGGATACCACTTTGCTATCTGTTTTTTCCTTGCGAAGTGGTGTCCAGAGAGACAAGGACTCTCGGCCTTCCTTGCTCGGTCAATTATTCACCGCTCCGCCTTTGCTGTCACTTTTCATATTGATCGTCTTTGGCCTCACTGCCGTCATGCCGATACTGCGGGGAAAGCACATCACGGAGCGACTGAGAAGCCAAGACTTGGTTGAGGTTGAGGTGTTGAAGTGGGCGGGCAGAGGAGATAAAAAAGAGAGCATTACACAAGACATTCAACAACTGTTTCCTCTTTGAAATGGCTAGTGGCGATTGGTCGTCCGTCTTGGCCAATAGTCTGTGATACCCCAGCTGTATCTTGCATTGAGAGCCGCGGATACAGCACTCTGCTGTGTGCCGAGCTAAGCGTCCGACGATCCCGATTCTTCAAGAAAGAAGCACAACCAATGCTGTCACGACAGATGTCAAAATGGACTAGCTTATTGGACCGTCCCTTTCTACACCTTCCCCCGTTGCTTCTGAGTTGCTACCCCCCCTGGCCCAGTCATGGCTATCAAGTCGCCCGGCATGCCGCGCCGTGGAGGGGCGCAAAATCTGGGGAAATTGATGACCTGGGAGCCCCCCTGGAAAAGCGTTCCCCCGCAGGAGCTGAGGCTGCTGTGCCGCGGCGAGTTGCCCCGGATTTTGGCACTGCAGCAGCAGGCTGTGGTGGTGTGTGTGTTTGACCCAAGAAATCATAGCGGTAATTTTCTCCCTCTTTGCCACGCGTTCCCGTTTTCGCCGTTGCTGTAGCCAACCAACCAACCCAGCGCACGATTTGCGTTTCACAAGAAGTTCAGTTCGGAAGAAAGACGAGAAGATTAAGGGTTCTGGGTAAGATTTCAGCATCCAAACAATGCCGACGAAAAGGGTCCGACAGAGCGAACGGCGCAGATGCGTCAAAGCCTGCGGCAACTGCAAGCGGCGGAAAGAGCGCTGCGACGGCCAGCAGCCCTGCAGGCGGTGCGTTATCCGCAGAGTCGAGAGCGACTGTTGCTTCAGCGGTCCGACGACAACAACCTTCCCGCCCGAGAGCTCAGCTTCATCGGCGAGGAGTCCTCCTCCGACGCAGCAGCAGCAGCGTGTGGCTATTTACGGAAGCCCGGCAAGTCGAGGAGACATCTTCCATTCATATGGCTCAACGGCCTCTTTCCAAGAAGCCCATGGCGTCTCGCCGAATCACCACAGACGCGCATCTTCGCAAGTGTGTCATCTTTCGCCCAACACGGTGGTACCGCAGATCTCACGGCTCATTGGCGATGGCCGCGGCCGCTTCATGTTCATCGGCGATGCCGCCAACCTGGCCTTCCTGAAAGTCATCCGCCGGCTGGTCCGCGACCGCGTCGGGTCGTGCCCGTTCACTGATGATCCTCTGCGCCATCTCATGGTTGAGGCAACTCCAGAAGGACGCCCGAAATGGATCATCACCAACCCAGCAGACATCCCAGCAAAGCCCAGCCCCGAACAGGCAAGGTACCTACTCCGGTGGTACCTGCGGGCAACCAACTGCATTCTCGAGGTGTTTGACGAAGCAGAGCTCTTGAAGGACCTGGAAAAGTGGCTCAGTGGGGAACTGACGAGTCACGATGAAGAGGCCATGAACTGCATCTTCTTCCTTACCTTCGGCATCGGGGCCCAGAGATGTCCAGACGATCGCGACGCTGACGCCGAGAAGTACTTCAACTATGGACGCTTTCTGGCGGTCTCATACGCCATGGAGAATCCAACGAACAACACCGTCAGCACCTACGTCTTGATCACCGTCTATCTCCTTGGCGCATCCAGGCGCAACTCAGCGTTCATGCATCTCGGCGTCGCCGTCCGCGCAGCTCATGCGCTGGGTATCCACAAAAGAGACAACTCATCACTCTTCCCAATTCATGAGCAAGAAACCAGGGAGCGTTTATGGAAAGCTCTCCGAGTTCTGGACCTGTTTCTCGCGGCTTCACTGGGACGGCCCTTCGCTACCACAGAATCGCGGGACTTCTCATCAACCGACAACCATTCAGCCTCGCTGGAGCTATGTTCCATCTTTGAGTCCATTCTCAACGATGTCTATGCCAAGCGCATGGTCACGACAGACACCTTGGAGCGCATCAGCGAGCAACATCGCCGCTGGGCTGCAAGATTCAGTGATGGTCTCGCTGCCGATGGCGTCAAGTCAGGCATGTATGTGGAGGCGGAGGATGGTGAAAAGTACCCCAACGTGGGACTCTACCACATGAAAGAGGCCTACTATTGGAGCATTATGTTACTTTCAAGGCCGTTTCTCATCGACTTTGTCTCGCGGAGTATGGCTCGGTCACACAACATGTCAACATGGCATGACGAGACACAGCTCTCATCATCATCTGATCAACTGCTGGTCCACGCTTGCGTAGACTCGGCAATCCGCACCATCGACCTTTTATCGGGCCTCATCACCGACAAGAACGTCTCAAAGCGACATCCCTTCGTTATCAACTCGGTATTCGTGTCGGCTCTGGTGCTTGGTCTCGCCGTGTTTGGCGATATGGACAGCACGTTCCCGCTCGACAAGAGCTTAGCAGACGCCCAGGCGCTCCTACGACGGTTCAGCAAGCATGATCCCGTTGCTAATAGGGAGTTGTCCATAGTTGAGCATCTGCAAGGCGCCTGCGTCTTGTACACGGAAAGAAGGGCTCGGCGCAAGATGGAGTGCCAAGGTATGCTCATTGGCGAGCTATTCGGAAGCGTTCATGATGGTGCGTCCCTATCAAATGATGCTTCAAGAATGGGGTCTGCAAGCTTCGGTCGAGAGTCCCGGATGTTTGGCGGTCAAAGGCTACACAGCACTTTGGATGCGGAAGACTTGAGCAGCATAGACCAGAACGCTTCCCTGACAACAGGGAGCTCCGATGGTCACCCGCTGGGTGGAGCGGAGCAAGGACGAGGATCCAATATCACTCAGGCTCTGACACCGTCGACCGACATCTTACTTCCCATGTCACCAAGGACGCTGCTGTTCGATTCTTACGCCCACGATATGCCATTCTTTCCGACCATGGACGTGGGTCTATCACATCTGGGATATACCGATGAGATGATGATGCCGGAAACTGGTGCGTTGCTTGATCCACCATGTTGAGGAGAACGATGACATCTATACATGTGTAAACTAGCGATAGTATGAATTAATGGTACCGTAATGACTAAACACACATGGAATCAGTCCGCCAGCGGCTTCATACCCAGCTCCACTTGTCTTTCATGTTGGTCGTCACTATGTGACGAGCGAGACTTAGATATCACATGGCAATTCTGGAAACTTGAGGGAACTTAGGCGTGTCTTAGTTGGTACTTGATGAAACAACAATGTAGTAATTAATGCAGCTCATACAGGCGAGTAAAAACATTCCGTTGCTCGCTCAGAACACCTCCCCAGCTGACCGCCTCAACGCCGCAGTCACATCATCAGGCCTGCTCAAAAATGGCGAGTGACTAGCATCCATCCGTTCGATGACAACATCAACTTGAGAGGCATCGATCATCTGCTGCTGCGCTGGCGGCGGGATTGCGTTGTCCCGCTCGCAGAGGATATAAGTCACCGGAATGTCTCTCCAGGCGGCGTACGTGAGCTTGCTGAAAAACGTTCTGTAGCTGTGGCACTTCAGCCCAAGCACCGCCTCGGCAGCCGCCTCCGCGTCGAGGTCGTTGTAACATATTTCTATGGGCCGTTCGGCGTCGACGATGGTATCATTCTCTGACAATTTGAACCAAGGCAGAGGTTGGCCTTGGAGCACGTCGATGAGTGAGACCCCTTTTCACGCCACGTTAGTGTCTGCGCCATATGAGCCACTGGAGAACGGTTTGTTTCTTACCCTCAGAAAGTAGGAACGCAGCGCAATAGATCAGGCGGACAATACCTCCCGGCTTGCCCTCCCTCTTGCGTGTTGCTGTATCAAGCCCTCGGCAGGCTTCAGAGCCGACTACACCGCCGTAGCTGTGCATGAACAGCACCACATCCTCGCCGTTGTCGACGGCCTTCTCAATTGCTTGCCGGATCGCCGCAACGTCGGGCTCAAAGTCCTTCAGAGGTGGGTTGGCTCCGTAGGAAGGCAATTGGACGGACACAGTGTTGTATCCGAGAGCCTCAAGCTGTGAAGTCACAGGCCGAAAGCGAGTCGCGCAGTGCCAAGCGCCAGGTACAAAGATGAAGGTTGGTTTAGTCGCCATTGTTGCAGTCGTCTGATGGAACTCAAAAGCCAGTCTGGGGTCTGATCATCACCTTGACTCAATGACGGCGGTGGGGCTGGCCTTTTAAACTCTTTCCCACCCCGTGGGAATCAACCCTCCGCCGTGGATCTCGAGATTCATCTTGACAGAATCCGGGGAATCTGGGGAAGATATCCGAATTTCCCCAGGCATTGAGTGCCTCTCGGATCGGGCTCCGGTCAGGGCGGTGCGACAGGAACTATCGACAAGACTAAAATTAGACGGACATTTCTTTTATGGCGTCCGGGGTAACTAACACACAATGGCGCCCACATGGCAATTCTTCAACGCTCAGAGACAACGAACGATCTTCAACAGCCGAAGCTTTAAAGTTTCGGAGAGCATGCAACGGGCAAGATTAGTTCGATGCATGATCCCCATTCACCCATCCCCCTCGTTTCCCCCTCATTGCCGAGAGTGAGAACTGATACTACCCGGGTCAATTCACGCCCCTAAAAACCGTCACCCGAAGGCTGCTTCGGCTAGGCAACTGGTGGACTGTCTAGAATCAACCCAATTCCCGAAGCCGAAGATGCATAACCCGTGACCCGACAGCGCCAGCCAATACGCCACCGCAAGAACGTCAGCGACGTGGACGCCCCATCCGAACATGATCGACACAGCTTGTCCGTGACTTTCGGGGCCCGGGACTATCGGCAAGAATTGTCGGTGGCAGCCGATGGGTCCTCCCGGTGGGTGCTGTCATTCAATTTTGTCGTCGTCGGCGTCATAGGTCTCATCCGAGTAGCCGGTGAAGCTGTAAGGGACAAGCTCTGCTGCAGGTGTTTTCATTTTTGGCGGTTTGCGTCGTGTACACTCCTCATGTATATCTTCATTGAAATATCTATATCTTGGGACAAGACCAAAGAATCTTGAGTCAGCTCGATTATTCGTTTCAAAGCACACGGCGAAAAAAGGTGACAGGACAGACAGCACGTGCCCGTCCTATTCATTTCCGCGTCCGAACTCTATTCCTCCTTGGCATCTCTCACATCTCTCATCCACACGCATTGAAGATGACGCTGCCGCCAGAGTTTCGCCTGCCTCCGAACAAGGACTTCAACGTCGCTGTGGTTGGAGGCGGCATCGCCGGCCTGACGCTTACTCTGCAGCTCCTGCTCCAGCGCATCCCAACAACGCTGTACGAGCAGGCGCCGCAGTTCGGAGAGATCGGGGCCGGCGTTTCTTTCGGGCCCAACGCGTTGAGGGCCATGTCCCTGATTTCGCCGCACGTCCGGAACGCGTTCGAGGCCCAGGCGACGTACAACCAGTCGGCAGACCACAAGGGCGTGTGGTTCGACTTCAGGTACGGCGAGTCGTGCGACGGCAAGCACCAGGAGGGGGACCTCATCTACCGCCTGGAGTGTGACGGCGGGCAGACGAGCATCCACCGAGCACACTTTCTGGATGAGCTGGTGAAGCTGCTGCCGGACGGGATTGCCAAGTTTGGCAAGCGCTGTGTGGACTATGAGGATGATGGGAAGAGCGTGTTGTTGAAGTTCCAGGATGGCACGACGGCTAGACACGATGCAGTCATTGCTTGCGACGGGATCAAGTCCAAGTTGCGGAGCGTTTTGCTCGGGGAGGATAACCCTGCCGCCAAGGCCGTGTTCTCTGGAAAGTGCGCTTATCGAGGACTGATTCCCATCGAGGAAGCTCAAGCGTTGCTTGGTGAAGAGCTGGCCGGGAACGCTCAGATGTACTGCGGAAGGCATGGCCACATTTTGACGTTTTCCGTAGCCAAGGGCAAATATATGAATGGTAAGTTTGCAATAGAGTCACTCCAAAAGGGCGTTCAATGTTAACAAAAGGTTTCAGTGGTTGCTATGCGCAGCAAAGACGACTGGAAATCGGATAACTGGGTTGTGTCAGTCAATAAGGAGGAAATGCTTGCCGATTTTGAAGGCTGGAGCGAGCAAGCCCGTCGAATCATCCAGATGATGCAAAAGCCAGATGTCTGGGCCCTATTCGACCACCCGCCCAGTCACACATTCTTCAAGGGGCGGGTGTGCCTCCTCGGCGACGCAGCCCACGCCTCAACGCCCCACAAGGGGTCTGGAGCCGGCATGGCGATTGAGGACGCATACGTCATGGGCAATCTGTTGAGTTTGATCTCCAGCCCGGAAGAGATTGAGCCTGCGTTTGCGGTGTACAACAAGACGAGAAAGGAGAGGTCGCAGAACCTCGTCACAGACAGCCGCGAGCAGGGACAGTTGTACGAGTTGGAGTTGAAGGACGACCCGGAGTGGATCGCCGAGAACTTGTCGACCCGCATGGATTGGATATGGAAGTACGACTTGACTCAAGAGCTGGAGAAGGGCAGGCGGATGTTGGAAACGAAGGCGCAACTATGATTGGCTGGCTACTAGGTGTGAATGGGACTTTTGTACTCTGTTGCAGCGATACTTCTTTTTCAAAACTCCCATTGGTTTCTCAACTAAGTTGCTTCCTTACTGAGCTGTTGCCGTCGTGGACCTTGCTACGAATGTAAACTAGTGAACCTGACAAAAGTTTCCCGACCAATCAAATAGCGTTACTGTCAGCCAAGAATGCTTCAAAGTGTTTTAACAACTACGATGAAACAATATCAGACTTCAAGATGTACAAAGCATGCATGTCATGTAACACGAGAAGGGTATTAATCATGAAGTGATGTGATTCGTTTCAATCTACCAAAAGATGCCTATGCCAACCTAAACAGAACAGAGAGGGAATCCTAAAGCCATGCTGCAACTTTTACAACTTTTTATATACAATGCAAGAATACTCGCTCCAACCCAATGCAATCAAACGCTTAGTCGAAGTGAATGCGCCACAACTCTCTCGGGGAACCCGCCTTGAAGTCACTGCGGGTGTGCATCGCCAGGACGTTGTCGCTGATGAGCAGATCGCCCTCCTCCCAGGAGAAGTAGAGAGTGTTCCTGCGGTCGTGCAACAAGGAGTCCAGGATATTGCAGATCTCAGTGCTCTCCTCCTCGCTGACTCCTTCAATGTTCACGTAGGTGGCATCGAAGGTGGTCTTCGACTGAGGCCAGGGCTCGTGGTAGCGGATGCAGGCCTCGCCGGTCTCGGGGTGGGGAGTGACGAGAGGGAGACCGGTCATCTTAGTGGCGTCGAAGGAGCTGGTCTGGACGCTCCATGTGAGCTTGGAGAGCTTCTCGAGAGGCAGGTGGGGAGGCAGGTTCTGGAAGACGAGGCGGGACGGGGTGAAGAGGGTGAAGCCGGTGTCCTTCGGTGAGGGAGTGACCGAGGTGAAGAACTGGAACCTGCAGGAGTGGGTTAGCTCCGGATCATCGGATCTGCACTGCTGTGCCGCTGGAAGTGGACTTACTTGGGAGGGTTGGGAAGAAGCTTCTCAGTTCCGTCCTCTTGGGGCACCTTGTGGGTCTTGAACAGACCATCGAAGTGGAAGGGCATCCACTCGGCTGACAGAACGTTATTCAGACCACGGGTATCGGCACCCTGGTCCTTGACCTCGAGAACAAGGCCAAACTTCCACGGGAGGGGCGTTCCGAACTCCTCGGACTTCTTGACGAACAGGTCACGGTCCTTGGTCTTGGAGAAGCCGCGCATGATGACGGGAGAGTTGACCTCGGACAGGGCGCGGGCCTTCTTGGCATCGATGTCGTGGATGGAGAGCTTCTTGGGGCCGGCGGCTGGGCGGATGACAACGCCGCAGGGGTAGATGGGCTCGAAGGTGACGTCCTTGTCCCAGTTGTAGAGGTCGCTCTTCTCGCGGAAGTAGCTGGGTCTGCCGTCCTCGTAGACGAGCTCGTACTTGGGGTCGTTCTCGAACTCGGATCGGGGGCCGGCGGTGATGGCGCCGCTCACGCTGAAGGCGATGGAGCAGTGCCAGGGGGTGGTGTAGTAGGTGGTAGTCGGCAGGGGGCTGATGGGGATCTTGGTCTCGCCCACGGAGGGGTGGATGGAGAGACGGATGTGGTCGCGGAAGTTCTCGCGCACAGCACGCGCAAAGGCGTCACCGCGCTGGAGCATCTGCTTGGAGATGTACTCGATGCCGGTCTTGAACTTGGTCTTGGAGCGGTCCTCGCCGACGGGGTACACATGGCGCAGATCGGTCTCGAGGAACTTGATGTATCCGCGATATGTCAGGCAGGTGTCCTCGTTCTTGGAGATCTCGTTGGAGGGATCGTAGTCGGCTCTGCCGAAGGTGTTGAGGAGGGCTCGGCGGAAGTTGGTTGCGTTGGCGACGTATGTGATCTCCTCGAGCTTGTTGGGGAGGTTAGGGAGGTGGACGAGGTCCTGGAGGCGAGAGAACTGGATGTTGGTCAAGCGCTGCTCGGCGGCAATGCCACGGAGAGTCTCTCCGTACGCCCAGACTTCCTTGTCTTGGACACCAAGAAGGTCTGTCATAGAAATGTGTTAGTCGTGGCGAAAGCAGCAGAATCAAGCTGTCAAGCTAGCTTACCGTTATATACAAGTCCATCGGAGATGATGGTGAGTTTTGCGCCGGGCTCGTAGTAGTCCTTGATGGCTGAGCAGAGACCGTTGAGGTTGGCAAGAGCGAACTCATCCGCCTTATCAGGCAGACGGCTGAGGACCTTGTCTCTTGTGTTGGGTGACTTGAAAGGGAAGGCAGGAAGGCACATGCGAATCTCGCTCTGGGACTTGACTTTCCTGTAGATCTGGGAGAGGAAGCCTAGTCTGCCCTCGAGCTCATCTGTGCTAGCACGCTTCAGACGATAACGGTAGATGATGTCCAAGATGCCGGCGGCGGTGGTAAGAGCTTCTTCGTCCATGATCTGAGAGTCAACCTTGGAGAGCAGCTTCACCTCCGGAGAGGGCTGTCGCGGCGGCACTTCTATGGCAGAAGGCATGTTGTGTGGATGGATGTGAGAAGGTATGGATAGATGGGTGGGTGAAGATGCAGTGACAGTTGCTTGCCTCTTAGATAGAAAGAGTGAGGTAGGGGAGGGCCTGGACAAGAGAAGGAGCTAACAATCAAAAGAGAGTTCAGTAGGGCTGGAAGGTGCAGCTTGTTCTTAACTCAAATTGAGCCTGGATTAGAGGGGAGTTGATTCCGAATGCTCGGGAAGAAGAACCGGCTTATATTACGCTTGCCTTGGGCGTTGGTCTACGCAACGCTGCATATGCAAAATAGCCCTCTCGGAGATGATGATCGCAAGGAAGGGGTTACAGAAAGGAGCTACGGCACTGCCCGCAGAGCTGCATCAGGTCACACCTGGCCATCCGTCGCTCCCTTCTCCGTAATGGGCATATTCCGAATGTGGCTGTCCACTCCTCCTGTCCCGAAGTCCACTCTTTTCGTTTCCATGGTTGTTCGATATGTCGCCACAGGGTGTTCGATAGGAGACTAGTACTGTAGAGGCCAACCAAGGAAACGACTACGGGATCAAAATACTTCCAGCCTTGTCGTCCCATGCATTGACATTGTTTTCTTCTTTACAAGCACCATCCTAATCGTCGATCGAGTCAGGGTTGCCACCCCACTGTATTGTCCGGGGCCAACAGGATCAGGAAAGTGTTATGCACCGCGTGTGTGAGCTGGGCTTGGGCCAGGTTTGACAGCCAGTTCCGCGACCCACGCGTGGGTGTGGAACATCATCATAGGCGGCCCAAAGGAGAAGATTGGCTGGATTTCCAAGATCTCAGTCGCAGCCACGCGGGAGACGTCAAGGAAGGTGGATAAACCCTGGTTAAAGCCACCGTTAGGACTAAGAAAACACAAGCAGGCTGAAGGTGTGTGGAGAGAGAGGGGGTCCATCTCCGGGCCCTGAATCCACACCAAAGAAGAATCGAGCCACGGCGCCACTAGGTGACGGCCCATGGATGCCGCGGCAGATGTGGTTGAGCATGGGCAAACATGGCCCAGATTCCGTTGCGGCAGGATCCTCCCGCGGCTGTGGAGACAAGGTCCCCCGAGCAATCGAAAGACGCCTTACCCGATCGGCCAATAACCCCGGGCGACGCGGTCCGGAAAGACATGGAGACGCCCGGATAGCGACGGCGATGATTCCTTACAAGGGCAGGTCTAGCCAGATTGCCGGGGAGGGCCACTGCGCTGCAACATTGGCATGTCGTGGCATGTCACATTGAGATCGTCGGAAGAGCATTCAAGTTTGTCAGGTCGTTGTTTCTAAGACGTGCCTCAATGTCTGGGCGTTTTGCGGAGTGCATCCACTTCGTCCACTCGCTGCGTGTGCGTACCAAATACGTAGCATGCGATTCCGTGTCAGGAGCATCCCCGGCGCGCTCCGATATCAGATGATTATCGCGATACTCGCCCAGCGTCGGACTCACCGTGCTCGGCACATGTACGGAGCTGCTTTCGGCGTCATCGACTGTCATCCCGGATCTGGACCCCCGTGTCAGTCTCAACCCCCGTTGTCAGATATCTAGTGCGCCTCCCATCGGACAATATCTGCAACCAAGTAAGACGACATCTCCGCCTCTGATCTGATCGGCTTAGCAATCGGCAGTCGTCCGACCCGGATCTTTTTTCTTCTCTTGGATTTGCGAGATCTCGTACTCGGAAACTTCGCGCCGCGACAAAAGTCATATCAAACGACTTACACCAAGTTGGAAGATATCACATCTGCAGCTTACTTCACTCTTGGGCTCAAGCAACACCTCCACTTCCTCACTCCTTCCTTTACCCATCCCTTGTCGTTTTTGCACAACTCAACACACACACCGGAAACTCACATACACCACTCACTGCAGCAATGGGTTCCATTCCTCGCGAAGAAGAGACTTTGGTCGATTTGACCATTGTCGGCGGTAAGTCTTGCTCGGCTCCGAGCTGCTATGCAGGCATCTCTAATTTCGATGTTCAGGTGGACCGACGGGTCTTCTCACTGGATACCTGGCTGAGTCGTTGGGCGTTTCCGTCTGCATTATTGGTAAGTAAATGCGTCTCAATGTCTGAGTGCGGACAACTGACGAAATCAAGATGCAAAGGAAGGTCCTCTGGAGCTCGGCAGAGCCGATGCGATGAACGCGCGCACCCAGCAGGTTCTCGAGGTTGTTGGCATCCTCGACGATCTTCTTCCTGAGGGAATTACCTGCAACAGTAAGAAATTACCAAGACTTGCAAACGGAGTCATATGCTTACACATGATGCAGCGAGCTCAACTTTCGCTGAGGGCGACTTCAAGTCCCGCCAAAGCCACTGGTGGACTGGCCTTGAGCACTGCTATCGCAAGAACTTCTTGATGCTCGGCCAGCCCGTCATCGAGCAGGCTCTTGCGCAAAAGCTCAAGGCCAGCATCTCTTACGGCGAGACCGTTTCGACCATTGCGGAGGACAAGGCAGGTGTTACCGTTACCACCAACAAGGGTCGCACGATCCGCAGCAAGTATGCGGTGGGAGCCGACGGTGCGCGCTCCACCGTCCGAAATGCGCTCGACATCAGCTTCAGCGGAACCAAGCCAGAGATGATCTGGGCCGTTTTGGATACATTCATCGACACTGACTTCCCTGTTTGCTCCGAGATCATCACTTTCCAGCTCAACGGTCAGAGCAGAGTCTCATGGATTCCCAGAGAGCGCAACATGGCGCGCTTCTACATCTTGCTGGACGGTGAGATTACGCAAGAGAAGGCGGAGAACTCCATCAGGGAGCACATGGCACCTCACCGGGTGGACTTCAAGAAGACGGAATGGTTCAGCACGTTTGATGGTAAGCGCGCTCCTCGTGGCCCCCAAAGCGACGCAAGAGCCTTTCCGGCGCCTTCGGTTTCGGACTCGCTGACACGTCAGTATAGTGAAGGAGCGTATTGCAGGCACCTTTGTCTCCAAGAGCGGCGACGGGCGCATCATTCTGGCAGGTGACGCCGCCCATGTTCACTCGGTGAACGGTGGCCAGGGCCTCAACACCGGCGTGGCTGACTCGTTTGCTCTGGCGTGGAGACTGGCCGAGGTTCTCACAAACGACAAGCTCAGCCAAGCTTCCGTCGACAAGTTGATCAAGAGTTACGACATCGAGCGACGCACCGTGGCCCAGGGCGTCATCGACGTTGCAGCGGCCCTGGTCAGAGACACCGTCCACACTGCAAAGCAGTACGTCTCCACAATCGAAAAGAACGCCGGGTACATCACAGGTAAGCTTTTTTCCTATGGTTAAGCAAGTATCCGTAGCGTGACGTCCGCGGCCCCCAGGGCTGGCGCTCATCCTGCTTCCCCAAACTCTGTTCTGCGTTGGCCCCCAGAAAAGGGGAGATCAGTGACAGAGAAAACGGGGAAACCGCGCTTCCAGAATGCTGTGCCCTGGCTCTCCAAGCTGCAAGCGCGTATGCGGATGTTCCGCGCTGTGCTAGGGCTCCACGTTTCCGAAACCGAGCGAAAGAGTTTTCGGCTAATTTTTCTCTCTAGGCATGGGCGTATCTTACGCCGGCACCGGCTCGCCCCTTGTCGAGGGCACCACGGCAGGCTTCTGGACCGCTGGACGGCGCTGCCCGGACGTCTACCTCACGCCTTCGTCCGAACAAGAGCCGAAGCGTCTGTATGAGCTTGTCGCTGGCAAGTATGGCAAGCACCTGGTGTTGAAGATCGGACGACAGGAGGCCAGCGTAGCCGCCCCAGCAGATGGTCTCAAGGATGTGGCCAGATTCTTCAGGGTCATCCCCCACAAGGCGGAGCCTCGTACGACGACGGACCCTGAAGACTCTTCATCAGTTTTTTCGGCTGAGTGGGTGGGCGAAGATGACGAGTTCGTCGTTGTCGTCAGGCCAGACATGTACATTGGCTATGTCGGCCAGGGCGAAGGCTGGAAGGAGTATCTTGCCTACCTGACCCAGTAAAGAGGGGGCATTGTGTGTGTGTGTGTGTGTGTGTCAATACCTATGTTTGTTTTTAGAAAGGCCAGGGAAAAGGAGCGTTGAACCCAAAGCAGAACAATCATTGGATTGTATCATTAGACGGTAGAGAGATATCTTGTATGATCAGCATTTCAGCCAATTGGAGCCTTCGCGGTGATCTAAGCTCTTCCGGGCCCTATATTGACAATCCTCACCGGTGTAAGAGTCAGGCGTTTGCATACAGAACGCGTTGTAGGGCGCGGCTGCAATTTCAATCACCTGCCCGACTGGATCGCCGTTTGATTTTCAGGGGAGCCAAGACCGAAGTCCGAGCTTCGTACGTGTGTATTTACGATAACGGCGATAAGAGCCGATTCTTTAACACAGAATCTGCAACCTAATCTACAAACTACTGCGGCCCTGGCTGTGTTTGTAGCCAACCGCAGCCAACATGTGCTTTTGGCTCACCCTCGGTTCACCTGAGAGGCACAGAGTTTCTGTCATCCGGCATTTCGTCCGGCACCCGAGACCTCCACGTCCCGTTCCATCATTGCGGAATTAAGTGCAACAAGCATAGGGATTGGAAGGGAAGTGGGATGACTCCGGGTGGGATGGACGGGGATTCCTACGTCATCACACGCGCTTTACATTTCATATGCAGTACTACGTAGTTACTAAACAAGTGTCGGGCGTTTCCGTAGTGATTAGTATGTTTAGGAAGAATAGACTTGTAAATCCCGGTAGTTTGTCGCGCCATTCCTTGGAAGAAAATTTCGACAGAGCCCCCCATGGCCGTCCCTGATGAGTAAACGAAGAAGACACGGCGGACAATGCCTGTTTTTGCCCTATACGGGAACAAGAGCATTGATGATGACACACAGGCTCGGAATCACGATGAATATCGGAACGATGCTCGGAACGAACAAAACATAGAAATAAAAACCCAGACCCCCGCCACCAAGCAACGGAGCATGCCCGAAAGCAGGCCGAACAGACCATTACTTCATTCACCGCCCAATGTAACCTAACCACAATCGCTCAAAAATTATCAATGAGCCACTCCACTATTCCGAGGTATCAACGAGCGCTCAAATGCCTCAACCCCGGTGGCACTCCTGAATACCGAGACTAATCGAAGGAATTTGCAATGCGACCTGCCCTCTGAGGCTTCATCAACCCAGTGACTGCCAGCCCGAGACTCTTCGTAATGTGAAATTGAGTGACCTGTATTGAGAGCTGAATGCGCACTGCGACCTTCTACATCTGCACACCATCCCAATCTGCACGGGCGATCCTTTAGCCTGTCCTGGCCTATCCGAAACCTTTTTCTTTGAGTTTAGTCTGTATTTTGCAGTTTCCCAAAGGGAATCGCACCCGACCGGATCGAGACGTCATCCAATCAATCGCGACAGTATCCCTGGTCCTCGCATTACTCGGATCGACGTGTAAAGGCATATCCGTAGTCACAGCGGAACAGGCGCGCGTGGGATTGAGGTTGAGAGGCATAGCACAGCCTTGAGGAGGGAACCAGAGGGGGCGATCCGACGGAAACGCAATCTATCGATACAAGCACGTCGATGCGACGGTATCCCGACCGGAGCATGATATTTACCTCCGACAAGGAAAAGCCCACAGGGCCCGACGACACCGACCAGGACAGCCCGAACTTCCTCTCCGAGATCGACGAGGAAAATGCTATCGACGAGCTATCAGCGCCACAAATAACTCCTGCCAAGCCCAGGATAGCGGACCCTCCGAATGGTGGCTTGAAAGCGTGGCTGCAGGTTCTTGGCTCATTTTTCATTTATTTCAACACATGGGGTAAGCTGCAACCTCGAACTCAGCGATCCCCTTCCATGCAACGCAAGGCCGTTGCAACGTCACCCCGTAATATCCGCAACTGTTCAACGTGCAAGAGAGTTGCATGGTCGGGTTGTGTAAATGTTTGGCTTGATTGCAAGTGCCGAAACCGAGCCGAGGCTGACTTGACGCGCGATGACAGGCCTCGTTGCAAGCTTCGGAACCTTCCAGGCTTACTATGAGGATGACCTCCTACGGGACAACAGTCCATTTGCTATATCTACAATCGGCTCTTTGCAGAGCTTCCTGATGGTGTTTTTGGGTTTCATCGCCGGCCCTGTTTTTGACCTGGGCTATGCGCGCCAGCTCCTGTGGGTGGGATCCGTGCTCATTGTTGTTGGCTCCATCTGCCAGAGTCTCAGCAGCAACCTCTGGCAACTCCTCCTCTCTCAGGGACTCTGTGTTGGCGTCGGAATGGGCAGTCTCGCAGTTCTGGGAGTTGCTGTTCTTTCCCCATGGTTTTCGACAAAATTGCCTGTTGCGACAGGCATCGCGGCTGCGGGGAGCGGCGTGGGCGGGTAAGTCTTCCGAAACATCGTCAATAAACACAAACGAAAGTATCCCACCGGATAAGGCTAACTTTGACTTTTTCGCATCACAGCCTGGTCCTCCCCATTATGTTCCGGTCCCTTGAGCCCGCGATCGGGTTCCGCTGGACTGTGCGCACCATGGCGTTGATCGCTTTAACGACGTTGGCGATTTCGATCGTGAGCATGCACACGCCCAAGGCTTCGGCGCAACGGCGCGCCTGGATCGACAGGTCGGCCTTCAGAGACGTCCCTTACCTGCTCTTCGTGTGCGCCTGCTGTCTGGTCTTTTTAGGCATGTACACGCCGTTCGTCTACGTCCAGAAGTACGCTCTGGCAACCGACACTGCGACGCCGCGCGTCGCCACGTATCTGCTCTCCATCCTGAACGGTGCGTCCATCCTCGGCAGGACCATTCCCAACTTGTTCGCGTCACGGATCGGGACGATGAATATGTTGGTGGTGGCTGTGCTAATTCTGTCCATCTCGGCGTTCTGCCTGATGGCCGTCAGCAATGCAACCGGTATGATTGTGGTTGTCGTGTTCTACGGGTTCAGCAGCGGGAGCTTCTTCTCGCTGCAGCCTGCGACTTTCACACAAATCACCTCAGACCGAAATTTCATTGGTACTAGACTGGGCATGGCGTATTCCGTCATGTCGATTGCTCTCCTCCTCGGTTCTCCGGTCGGAGGGGCATTGGTGCGCACATTTGGACACTCCAGCGCTTGGATATGGGCTGGAGTATGCCTCGCGCTAGGAAGCATAACGATTGCATGTTCGAGGGGTATGGCGAAGGGTTGGAGGTTGAATCATAGACTTTGATACCCTAGACTTAGACTTTAGACTGCCGCATGGCATACCTTACGACCCTGACATGACCCATAGACTACTAGACCAGATAGACTACTCGCCACTTAATGCTTAACGAAGCAACGCTCTTAATAGAATAATGACTGCAGTGGAATAATCGTCGTGTCGCATTTTGTATCCAAGTCCCAAATGATGACTCGTATTTCGTCACTACTGATAGAACGCTTCTTTACACAGGCTAGTTATGTTTCACCATGTACTACTAGACCAATCGTACGACTACATACCCTGCCTAAAGCCTCGCTAGAGCCGTATGCTAGCTAGCTTCTCTTGCCTCCACCTTCGACGGGTTACGAAGATGCAAAAAGTGAGCCTCAGGTCCACATGAGCCGATGTGGGGAAGGGCAAAAGCAATTGGGCCCTAACCAGGGATCGAACCTGGGACCTCTCCCAGACTGAATTGTTTAGAACGACCCTAAGGGAGAATCATACCGCTAGACCATCAGGGCAGGAAATCTCAAGCTTGTTGAGATGCTGTGGTTGCAGTCGAGTTGCTGGGGCTTATAAGACATCGTTAATCTTCCTCTTTCGGCTTCTGCTTGACAGCGAACTCAGGGAACGCTAATTTCAACAACCACTGTTTTCGAAGTAACATTTAAATGTCTTCAAACAGTCTGTTTTGTTTTATGTCAAGGCGTATAGTGACTCTGGGGGCTGTGGCCAGGTTCTGAGGTTCTAATGTCATCACTATATCCAAGTAGATAATAGATTAAATTCAATTACGCCAAGTATGGTTTCTGAAGCAGATGATGAAGATCGATTTGCAGATGTAAACAAGTAAGGAAGTGACAAACTAGCAGTAGTGACAGTATATTCTGCTTCATCAAACCAGGACCTCATTTCCAGGCGTTTGTAGTTGGCGAAAGTCCTAGTTGTAAGGGGCTGGCCCCTAGGCTTGTTCAACGTAGAGGTGCCGTCGATTGACTATTCTAAGCTGAAGAAGGAAGAAAGGACTTTACA
>JABGMY010000210.1:0-11702 GCA_014705525.1 Colletotrichum sp. HC292
CACCACCGGAGCACTCACTCACTTCAATTACCACACCACGGGGGAGAGGGGAGGGGAGGGGAGGGGAGGGGGCACAGCAGAGGGAGGCTTTTCGTACCCAACACACTGGACACGAAATGCTAGGCCAGCAGCAGCACCACCACCAGCAGAGAGCAAGCACGGCAGGAATGCGTGTGGTCCGTCTCAGCGATGAACAATGGGTGCAGTGGCTTGCGACGGCGTCCTCGATAGCGTCCTGTGCCGACGGGTCAACGGACTCAAGTGGGCGCAAAACAATACCTAACCCGAGACTCTTTACCTGCTAATTACTCTGGCTGGAGTATGTATTTGAGTATGTAAAAAAACTCAAGCTCCAGTCATATCAACGACTACCTTATTAGTGCTCTCTCCCTGTGCCCAGCCATCTTTCCACACTACTGTACATGCCACGCAGTGCCCAGGCGCGCCAAGTCGCCAGCGAGGAAAACAAGCAAATTCCAAGTTTTCCAGCGTTCTTGTCCCGCGGTCTTGGCGATCCAAGGACAGGGTCAGCAACAAGGGGTGGGTGGGTGGTGGTGAGGAGATGGGCGGTGCACGGCTTGTGCATGCCGAGCAATCTTGTCTTGGCTGATCTTCTGCGGGAGTATTCTGCGAATATCCTGCAGTCTTTCATTGTTTCTGCAGGCCGGGACGGAAACTCAATTAGAAATGGAGGGACAAGAGGGAACGCCCCATCGATCCTGTCTCGTATTCCAGCCGAGAAGACTGCGCGTACTCACGGATAATACGTCAGGTGATGTGCCCCTGAGTGTGAGACGGAGCGAACGCCTGGCAAAGGAGAAGCCGATGGCCGGGCGAGGGAGTGACGGCGTGCCACCAACGGCCTCCCATCATCCGTGGCAGGACAACCCCTGATGAAGGTCACGAGTATGGTCACGTGTAGCTCATTGAACCAATCAGATACCTACATACCACCCAATCGCCCCTCCTTTTCTGATTAAATATGGGCCAGGTGGTGTCCGCTGGAAATAAAGTGACTGGCCCTCCGTTTATGCGCTCGCGCTGCCAGGCCGTGTTACCGCCGTCACATCACGGTCCAACTCTTCAGCGCCTGGCGATCGACAGTTTTGCGCTCTCCAAACCCGTAAACCAAGCTTCGTGCTTCGTCGTCCAACCGGTGGCGGTTACACCATCCTGCACGAAACACACAAGACAGAAGAGCCCCGAAGAAGAAGAAGAACAAGTCAAGCTTTTCTGTGCTCCTCCTTGGGTCCTTGGTTTGCTTGGCTCTGCTAGCTCCCTTGCCCAGTCCCTCGTGCTGCCCATGTCGCGCCCACTGCTTGTGTGCTTCCCTCCCGCGATCTAGGCGCCTGGGCATTCCCTTGGCGCTCTCGCTGTCCGCAGCCGCCGGGACCATCACCATCCACCCAGGAACTCAAGAGACCGACCCCATCTCAGTATTTTTGACTGCACCCAGCCAGCGCGCCTTAGCTGAGCTGAGCGGGCCACCATATCGCCTCACTTCGTATGCTCCGGCCTCAGCCGCCTTCTAGAAACCGTCCTCGCATGCGAATCTTCATCTTCATTGCATGTCTGTCCGCATGCCCTCAGACGGAATGACGGAGCGACACCGTCAGCAGCCAGGCACATCAGATCGTCATTTGTCCCAGCGTCCGAATGCTTCCCACCCCCAAAATTTTAAACGTTTGCATCCACGCGTCTAAGCCCCCCTCCAAAGCAAACCGCCCAAAGAAGCAAAAAAAGGGGTCCTCCTTCGGCTCGTTCCTGAACCAAGCAACAAGTTCTGATCTTGGTACGGATACGCACAAAAAAAGGGGGAACACCTTAAGTTTGTTTTGCGGGCTTCATCCACTGCATCTTGGCAAAAGGGGACTTGGGCGTACGCGGCCTCCCGGTAAGGCTGAACATGTTCTTCTCGAATCTCAATGTCAAGTACGAATACAGCTGCCAAGCAGCCAAGAGTTCGCCATGAGTGCGCTCCCGTCTTCGCTGTCGCACTCTCGAATGCTTGTATTCGCCTTGGATCAACACGGGGCCCCTTGGCAATAACAGCTCCCTCTCTCTGTCTCCAGCTTCGGCAGAGACAAGTGGTTCTCGGTTCTCTGCACTGCCCCCGAGGTCCTGATCTCCACCGTCCAATCCCCCGGAGAAGCAACCCCCTGAAAGAGCTCCGCACGGGGACGGAGCGTCCATTGAGCTGGTTCTCGTTCGACATCAGCATTTCGCAGTGAAAGGTTCTCGGCTGCGTGTGCATTCAGTCCCGAATAGCTGCCGGAAACCGATAGCTATCCAGAAAAGAAAACGAGGCACATAACCCCTAAGATGGAGGTCACAACGTGGAGTTCCTGGCGGGTCCTGGCTCCCGCGGGACTGGCCCAAGCGAAGCGAAAATTATGGAGCCCTCCGTTGCTACATAGTGGGCTAAACGGCCTTCTACAACATCCAATCAACCAAATAGCCTCATTGGCTAAGTGGTATAGCGCCTCACTAGTAATGAGGAGATCGCCTGTTCGATTCAGGCATGAGGCAACTCAAGAGGGTTAAACTCCCTCGTCGGATTCTCTTTTTTTCGCGATGCACGATTTTTATTTTGATATTGTTTTTGCGTATCAGATCACCTACAGCTGGCGAAGACCGCAGGAGCTATGTCCTCGATGCACTTCAAATGCTCGTATCATCCCTCAGACGGCCGCCGGCACCCGTCCCCCGCACGCCGAGCGGACGGCCCGGAGAATGATAGCCGGGTGCGAACGCGCCTACACCGAAACGCCGTGTCTCTCCAGCCGGTCGCACAGCAGAAAGGCAAACAGATTTCCCTACAGATCCGATAGGCTACATCCTGTCGCTCTGTACTTGGCAGCAGCAATGCGCATCCCGAGTCTCTATGTGAAAACCAGGGGTACGCCATCGTGGTAAGTGTTTTCCGGTTGGCTTGTTGGACCGAACCATCGATAAAGGTTTCTCACCCCCGTGTAGTCATTAGAGAGACTGGATGAGCTGGCCATAACTCTGCTCGTGATACTCTAAAGTTACTGTAGGGAGAAGCTGTCGCATCTTACGTCTTCGTTGATATTACTCCGCAAGTATCGTGACACATATTAACAACTAACCTCAGTTGAGACTCCCCATCGCCCCTTCAATTACCCTCGGACTCATACTCATACTCACATCTCACTCAAACATCCTCCCATATCTCACCTCCTCTCAAAATGGTCCATCTCAAATCCAAACCAGACTACACCCCCCTCACCCCATCCTTCCGCCCCCTCCCCAAGAACGGCCACCTCGCCACCCTCGAGCCCGAATTCGCCCACGTCCTCAAGGCCGCAGACGCCGCCGTGGCGCCCTTCTGGAAACCCGAGCTCTCGCTCCACGAGTTCCGGCAGGCCTGGCTCAGCCCGCCTCCCGCGCCCACGGGGACCCCGCAGGAGGGCGTCGACGTGCTGGCGGAGACGCGGAAGATCCCCGTGCGCGATGGCGCCGAGATCGAGATCAAGATCTGGAGGAGCAGGAACGCTGCTGCTGCAGCAGCGGAGGGGAAGGCGGTTCTCGGGATGAGGTTTCACGGCGGCGGGTGGGTTGTCGGGGGCCACATGACGGAGGAGCCTGAGAATCTGATGTTGGCCGGGTTGGGGAATGTCGTTGTCGTGAGCGTGGACTACCGGACGTAAGTCCTTTCGGAAACCCTCTCCAATCATTCAACCTAAGTCTCTGTGTAACTTACTGACAGACTTGCAGAGCTCCCGTGCACAAGTTCCCCATCCCGCTAAACGACTGCCTCGACGCCACGAAATGGGTAACCCCCCCTCCCAGTCCTCCATCCCACCCAGCAAACCAGCAAACTAACCATCCCCAGTGCAAATCCAACGCCTCAGCCCTCGGCATCGACCCCGAAAAGATCCTCCTCCTAGGCTCCAGCGGCGGCGCCAACATCGCCATCGTCACGGCCCTGCGCATGCGCGAGGAGGGCGTCTCGGGGCTGCTCGGCCAGGTCCTCGCCTTCCCCGTGACCTGCCACCCGGCCCTCATGCCCAGCGACAGGTACGAGCTCGCGAGCTACCGCCAGTGCCACGACGCCGCCATCGTCGACGCGCTCAAGATGGAGTTCTTCTGGGACGCGTACCTGCCCGGCCCGCCGGGGGGTGTCGTGCCGAGGGCGTGGCATTCGCCGTTGTTGGCGGAGGCGGGAGGGTTGAAGGGGCTTCCCCCTGTTTGTAAGTTTTCTCTCTGTTCCCATATGAAGGTTGAAGTAAACTAGAAGTGGGAACCGACTCTGATGTGACACCGACAGTGATGCAGGTCGCGGGTGCTGATCCGCTGCGCGACGAGGCCATCGCGTTTGCGGAGCGCCTGCAAGAAGAGGGGGTGCCGACGGAGCTGCACACGTATCAAGGCATGCCGCATTGCTTCTACATGTTTGAGGGGCACCAGTCCACGACGGAGTACTACAGCCGGGTGATCGGTTTCGTCAAGAAGATTGCGGGGAATGCGGCAACGCGGGCGAGGTTGTAGATCTCGAGCTTCGTCAATAGACACGGCTAATTCGATTAAGTGATCGTTGACTATGAGATCTCCTGCATTCTGGTGTGTTGATATGGTAACATTTCCTGAGGTGTATGTAAGTCATCTCTCCGCTTGCAAGTGCTGGATTACTTTGGTAAATACTACAAGCCATATCGAGAGTTTAGAAGCGGAGACAGGCTGCCCGCCGCAAGAAATCTTGCCTCATCAATTGAGGATGATTGAGTGGTGTATTCCACACGCATTAAACTATCTCAAAGTGAGTTTGTCTCCCAAAAGAACTCCTTCCACAACGCCTGTGTGTCCAAGTGCAGACACCCACAGCTTAAGCAGCCTCGTGTTCCCTCTTCGTCTCCGTCTTCACGAGCTTATACAAGATATCAGTCCTCAAGGTGTACTTTGTACCTTGAATAACATCGTCGCCAGAGTGATACAGCCGGTTATGCTGGAAAATAAGAACCCTCCCCGCCTTGGGGTCTACATCGACCTTCCTCCTCTCATCATTTGACAGGAACGACGTCGCGCCGCCCACTAGGTCCGCCTTCTCCTTTCCCACCTCGGCGACAGAGTCGTTGAGATACAGATGAACGGTGTAATGCGTCCTATACACCGTCCCGTCTTCCATCTCCTCGCTGTAAGGACCGTCGCAGTGGGCTGCCTCCGTGTTGGTTACAATCGGACTCAGGAAGATGGGGGGGAACAAAACTTACGTCTGAAAAACTGCCCCTTGCCATACTTCAAAAACCTCATCCGCTTGTTGAACCTATCAAACACCCAATCCGTCTCGAAGCCCTTGTCAGGCCGCGCAACCCCCTCAAACGCCGCCAGCTCCTCCCGCAGCCCCTCCGCCAGCGCGCACCGCTCCCACAGCCGGTCGACGACCTCCTGCTGGTCCCAGATGATGCGGTCGCTGTTGCGGTAGTCGGGCTCCAGGATCTCCCAGCCCTGCGCCATGCTGACCAGCGCCGGCTGCCACGGCTTGTCCGCCGTGACGGCGCTGGCCTCGGCGAACGCCAGCAGCTGCGCGCACTCGGCCGGCGTCAGCACGTTGTCGAGCACGACGGCGTAGCGGCCCTCGTTCTCGGGGAGCTTCGTCTTGGACCAGTCGATGCGGGTCAGGGTGACGGGTGGTGAGCCCGGCGGCGGAGAGGCGAGGAAGTCGGCGGGGATCGGCACGGTGTTGGAGTTGTAGAACGTCCGGACGGGCTGGGAGCCGCGTTTCGGGGGCGGGGACCGCTTCTTGCGGCCGCCTGGGAGGAGGGAGCTCAGCGACATTGTGGCGGGTTGTGTGCTCAAACAGCACACGGTTTGCTTTGAGGTGTTCTTGTCTCTGGAGAATGAGATAGGTGTCAATGTAGGTAGTATTGAGACTGGTGTTGGGTTGAAAGAGCAACCGGCTGGGCGTCGCGGCGCTGGGTATTTACACGCGATGATGAATCTCACTGCCTGGAGTTGGTGTCTGGGCGTAGCGGGAGCCTGGCCGTGGCGGTGTCGGATTGGCCTCATGCGCAGCGGGTTGAACGGCATGCTAGGCTGTCCTTGTGTGGAAATGGCGCCAAACTAGATGGGAATTCTCGAGCCCTGTATTTGAGCGTCATGTTGGAATTTCTGGAGGTCAAGTCTTTGATTTAGCAACGGGTCAAATGACGGGAAGATTCAACAACCTTGATGAGACGAAAGAGAATAATGGCAGCCTAAGGTAGTTGCGGGGAGGACCTGACGCTGTTGCACGGCGTTTTCAGGGCAGGCCACGTTCCGACAGGCTCCGAAGACGCTAAAGGTGTAGCTAAGCTTTCGCTGCGCCCAGGCGGTGGCTGCATGTGTCCACGGTCCGCCTCGAGAGCTGCCTGTCAGATCTATGACTATTACCTTCGGAGATCGGACCTCTTGGGCTTTCAGACCAGCCACTTGCATGCCTCCCAGTATGTCTAAAACTGACTGCAGTCGGGGAGAGTGTTAGAGGTCGGAGTATGTCACATGGTGTGTATGGCCTTTGTTGTGAAGTAGATGAGCCCTCCGTATATCGTGGATGCCTTACATAGTCACCCTGGCGGTGCCGGTGCCGGTGCCCAAGAAACTTTCAATGTGAGTGTCGTCATGTGGTATCATCTTTAATCTCTGTGTCTATTTGCCTACTATTGAGTACTCGTTTGTTTTTGCTCGGTATGCCTGGATGTTCTCGAGGTTAAAAGTTGTTACTCATCCGTCCGGCTCTGTGTCCAAGTATGTAAAGGGGTTGATACCTCAACCATCGTAACCACGCACGATTTGCTACTATGATTTCAGCGGCAACTTTCCTTCTCTTTGACCAGTCTCTGATTTGACCTCCACCCAACAAATGTCTTGCAACTTATGCGGCCTCGGGGGACGTTTTGTCTACAATGAAGCCAGCTACATCCCGGCCGCTGCAGAACCGCGCCTTCGTCGTATCAGCCATTGCCTCGAGTTCAGCCAGCTGCATAAGAGGCAAGGCCTGTCTCGCATCCAAGCTATCTCGCTGCTTATCTAGGTTATGTTGCTGCGTCTCTGCCCCGTAGAACAGCAGAGGCAGAATCGATGACTTCCAAATCGGACGCCTTCCCCTGTCCCGACAGCTTTGTGCGTACGTCACTCCCAGAAGAATTGATGTCAGAACTAGCAGGACACCCGGATACACCAGCCATGGCCAGTCCACGCGCATGCATATGGACATTCGACAAGAGTCCCATTCGTGAAGCTCCGCGCTTCTGTGAGGAACTCACGCCCTTTCGCGCGCATGCGGTTCGTCAGAGCCGTCGCCATGTTGTCGAAGGCGGTGGAAATGTCGTCGAATGTGGCATTTCCACTGTTGAAGAATGCGTCGACCCAAAAGCCCCCTTCACAGCTTATCCTGCCGTCTTCAAGGCTTGAAGTTGGTCTGTTGGACCCCGAAGTTGTCTTTACGCATGACCCTTTGAGCGTCTGCAGAAAGAACTGCCTGATACCAAGGAACTCCGTGGGATCCATGAGTACCAAGCACTCGGACGGCGCATCGTGGAGAGTGTCTCCTGTGCCCCACGACGTCCAATCCACGCCGTCTTGAGGTGCTTGGCTGATGTTAGACGAGTCGTACCATATGTCTCTGATAATGCAAGGTTCGTTCATGGCGACGTAGGAGAAGTTCCGAAATACATGCGTATTTCTAATATCGTCCGCCATGTTTGCCTGGACGTATGAGATGTTGGCTGCACCGACCGGTACCGTAGAGACAAGTTTCTCATTCAAGACACCATTCACCACGTTGGCGTTGTAGCGGCGAAGGCACGGGTGTAAGCTGCAGTTCGCCGCCACAACGTCGAACTCTGGAAAAAGACCCGGCATGTTGTCGTAGTTGTGCTCGCAATCCCTGGCCAGTGATCCGTCCTCTGGATCCGTTGTGCGGGCGCAGCCTTTTGCAGTAAATGACAGGATGGACGTCTCGGCGTTTTCGTAGTTTTCCGTGGTGCTGTACGGGTTCGTCCGCTCCGTCGTCATGTTGAAAATACCAGACTTGAAAAAGGTGCCGATCCCAAAGTCGAAGAGGTTGTCGAATCGGTAGTCGCGGTCTGTCTCACGTACGTGGGAGAAGTTCGAGATGTGTCGGGATTCCAGCAATTTGGATCTCACATCGGTGCAAGTGCTGCAAAGACCGAGGGATGTATGGGTGACTCCCGGTCCTCTGAGAGGAAGCGTACAGTTCCCAGAGTCGCATTGGAAAAGATTGACGGTCCCAGTCGGCGTGCCGGCCAGCAGACCGTTCAGGGCAGTCATCTGCAGTTCCGGGGCGACCCTGAGATTCTTGATGACAGCGCGATCTCCAGCACCGCCCACCTGCGCCCCAATATAGGCGTCTGATCGTATGACGCGATCGGCAATTGATATCCTCGCTATCCCCTTCCCGTCTACAGCACAAAAATACGTTTTGACTGCTTGCTGGACGAAGGGGCCGACAGCATATGAGTTGATCACAATGAGCGAGGCCATGACAGTGAGCTTCCTATAACCCTCCAGTTTCAGTCATCAAACCTTGTAATTGATCAGGGGTGTCATAACGTACGGCTTAAGAGTCAGAAACAGAAGCCGTGATGATCCCCAGATGCCTCTTCCAGCATTATCAAAATGCTGGATATGTCGCAGAGGGCGTGGCTGATCCATCCAAAGCCACTTGCATTGTCCGATGACTATCTTCTATTAGTGAACGTTACCGGAGATTCGAACATTTGGTTTCACCTTTAGCTACGACAAAAACCATCGCAGCTCTCAACAGCGCAGTAAAGATGGCAATGGCCGTGGTGAGGTTCATGGAATATGCAAATTGTGGCTGCGGCTTTCCGTCGGATACTTTCAAGAGGATCGTCATGGCTATGAAGGCCAGAACCGATACGATTATCGCCAGGAACTCGTACTTCCACAGGCGGAGGATGTCGAGATTGCGCAATGGCCGATTTGACATACCAATCGTTTTTGGCTCATTGTCACATTCTTCCGCTGCGTCCTTACGATGGTTGGAGGAAGATGGTTGTGGTTCCTCGGTTGGAACGCTTACATGGGCTGTTGATGACTGGAAGGCGTTCGGCCGATGATGGTCGAGGTCGTCTGCGGCTGGCACATTACGACCAGAGTCGGCATCGTTGAGGGTGATCCCAGATGTTGCAGAGTATACAGAGCATCTGGAGGTTGCAGTCGGTCGTCTGTCGCCGTCAACAGATAAATGGCCCCCATGTATTGCCATTTTCTATTCGTCCACCGTTGGGACTTCAATAAGTAACAGGCATGATTGTCACATTGTGTGGTAAGGCGAAAAGGCGAGTCTGCTGAGTTTACATACTTTACGCAGGACACTAGTAGAAGCAGAATGCGCCTAGCGGATGCAGTCCGAGGTCAGCTTTGGAGCTAAGCGTATGGGCTAGGGATCTTATTTTGCTGCCTGCAGTTAAGTAGGCCCCTCGTTGGTCAGTAGATACAGGGATTAAAATACGGCCGCAGATCGATTGCTCAAGGTGAGACTGGGTCTTGAAAAGAGAAGCGAAGTAGCATCTGTTAATTGGAGTACGGTTTTCGTGGGCCGCCGAATCCTGAATCCTTTGATCATCCCAGGGTGCATGAATAGAACAAACCCATGCTGCCCTCTCTTAGCACCATTGTAATTTTCAGTGACTTGAACAGAAATCTGACACTCACATCGACTTTCTTTAGAGGTGTCTCGCTTCCCCTGCTCTCGTTCTCCGGGATCGCGAGCATAAGGCCGTGGTTGTCAGTTGATGTTGCCGAATCTGAGCAACTGGGTGGCTCAGCCATGATAAAACGCATGTCCAGTGCAGAAATAACCATTCGGAATTGTTTTCACAGCCATACGTTGTTTGCAAAAATGGAGGTCTGAAACAGTAGTGAATAAATCGTCATCAGTTCACTTACCGATAAAACGGTAGATGTCCAAACACCTAGCGCCAGTACAATGATCCAACGCAGTTCTTCATTAAGTCATTCTTCATCGCCTTTCGTTTCTGTCTTTGCAGTATTATGCGGAATAATTCTCCGAGGCACTGTGTCGCTTCTGAGCAGAGCTTGTCTTGCGGGATAGACATCTAACACCCGAAAGCGTTGCGCGATGTTTGAAAGTTCCTCTACCATGGAGAAATGCCTTGAGGAGACTATGATCATTGCTCTATTACTTACCTACATAGTACACGTTGCTCTTTATACTGATATCAGAAAACACACACATAAAAGACAACAGATCATCTCTTCAGTCAGGAATTTGACGGGAAGATGCCTACAAGGAAAGACAATGGTAGATATATAATAAAGTCACAGATGATCTCCCGCATTCTTCGTTCCCTCCCCCCCTTCTTTCATGAAAATGGGAATATAGCATCGATGCTGATTCCTAGCTTAGAAGTGAAGTCTTCAATCATCGCAAAGCTTTCCCATTTGCAGCAATCGCAGGCAACCTAAGCGCCTCACTGAGGGTCCTCGGTCTTCCGTGCTTCTTCTTCAATCAGAGGGTATTAGGAATTTTCGAGAACAATACTTAACACAACGCACAACGCGGGCTGTATCACTAGATGCAGAAATGCCCAACAATATGGCATCTTTTCAGTAAGAGATACGTCTCCAAGTTCCACTGCGCTGTGTGTCGCGCATTTTTCACAACAACACATGATACAGTCCATCAAGTGTACTTATACATCAGTACTTCTGCTGCGCTATAACTACCACCGCTAGCACACAGTTTTCAGCGCTCGATTTCATCTTGGACGGCAAAGGACGTGGTTTACTGACACCTGGTTCCAAGTTACCACTTGTGGGAGGCTGGACAGTGTCTCGTCAACGTGGCAGTAACTTGAGTTATACACAAGCTCACTTGAATGGGATCACGACTCTCCAGACAAATATGTCTCCCGATCGACAGGCGAACACTGCAGCAAAACATGTTAATACCACGTACGAAGAAACGCCCCATGCCCCTCATATATAATTGCGTCCCACATATCTCCTTAAGCTCAGTATTCATCATCTTCCTCGTGGTATTCAGACAGCAATACACCACATTTGATTGGCTCTGCAGCGTCCACAGAATTTGTTATTCGGCTCTGAAATGATGCTTATCACGGCCACAAGACCAGGATATTTCCGAATAATTTCACCGAAAATTCTGAATAAGAACCCAAACAGAATAACTAACCGCGGCATTCCAAACATTTAATGATCAACCTACCACTAAGACTAAATAGGAGTTAGCCAGCATTTAGCTAGACGCTTCGATAACACTTCTGTTATAACCTGTTATGCAAGGATAATAGTTGACTAACCTACCTAGGCGTTAAGCAGCTAGGATAGTGTTACGCCCGCTGCAATTGGTCCCTGTAGGCGCGTAGCTATATAGTGCAGAACAGGGGGTAATGATACCAGAGGTATCATTACCGAAGCTTTTGCTTTGTGCCACAGTTGGTTGCCCTGACCCGCTCGTAACAGATAGGATAATTATACTATAAGATTATAGGAATAACAGAGACTTACTTAAGAAATAGAAAAACTATAATATAAGTTATATAATAATAAGATAAGAGATTAGATCTATATACTAAGAATATAACGTGGTTGATAAGCGAGCTGGCCACCCAACCGCGACCACATCACATTTCCGACCCATACACAACACCTAGGAAATCAATTGAATTCAA
>JABGMY010000212.1:0-29265 GCA_014705525.1 Colletotrichum sp. HC292
ATAGCTTTTTCTCCTGTTTCTCCAAGAAGAATTATTGTACTCGTAGCAGTAGGCTAGACTAATGGCATCGACCTAGTCCTGGACCCTTACACTGATCACCTTAGCCTCTGAAGACTTGATCTACTACAAGCCCACGACTACGACCACGACCCCAGTGTGCTGTTACTACGTGCCAATCCCCAGCTTCTGTTAGCAGACCCTACTGTCGGATAGCTGACCGTAACACGTCCCTACTTTCCCAATCACGCATCTGGTTTGAAAATAAAGGCCACCCATTTCACCAGCGCAGCAACCCCTCAGAACTTCGAACTTATCTCGAAGCTTTTGCAATGTGCAGAGTCTTATTTTGGTCATTTTATGTTGGGTTCTGCTGAATGGCTTTCTCCAAATGCAAACCCGAAGCCGAACGCTGGCGGGCACCGTGTTACTTCTTCGTATTCTAATGGCGAGCTTCCTGCCTACCACCGCCTGATGTTATTATTAGTCGATCCACGTTTTTTCTGCTTTCGATATCGGGATGCGGGAGGGCCAGGCTGATTTTACATCGTGCTCGACAGGGCAATTAGCCCCATGCGCTATGCAGTTCCACTCGGGATATTATTTACGACTCGTATGATCCCTGTCTCGTCCCTAGCAGGACGAGGCTTCGCAACAAAACGCCAGCATCTTTGTCAATTGATCCTAGTTTACTTTATTTGAGTTTGGTCGACGGGTCGAGGCGCGCTGATCAGTATCCGTGCTCTGTCACCAGCGGTGAACTCCCATGATACCACGTAACAGCCAGCTCGGTCTGTGACGTCGTTGATTGCTGTATAAAGTCGATTTGTATTCCCCGACTTCTTCGTATATGGAAGTATTCGCCTATCATCGAACCAAAAATCCTTCAGATAATAATCATCATGAAGTTCACCACCATCATTTTCGCCGCTGGCATTGCTGCCGTTCAAGGCTTGGAGCTGATCAGCGAGAACCCGCTTTGCAAGTACGAGAAGCTCAGTGTCGCCGCATGGCACAACTGTAACGACTTCAACGGCGGCAAGGACCCGTATACGGACTCCGACTGCGATATGCCTTGCGCTAGAGCCGGAAGAGACGAGGGCGGCAAGTTCGTTCACGTCGCCAACTACTGGGGTAGCGATAGATGCGCCCTGCAGTGCTATCTCAAGTAAATCAATGGTATGAACCTCGAAACCCAAATTATCTCTGGTGACTTTGACTGACCAGACACAGTGGCGCCGGACCTTTTACACAGCATGCATACGGAGGAAATGAAGATTACATGATATCAACTAGACAGTAACTCTAATAAATCCAGCAACCAAAATCACATCTATGCCATGTGAGCCTTGATTCGTCGACAAGTGACTGCCTTGACCTTTGCCTGGCTACCGACGCTTGCTTTTAACAGACTGCTTGTCTTAGTCTCTGATGACACAGCGTGGATACTCAACACCAAATGATGCTAATCAGAATACGAAGAAATCACAGCCGATGCCACTCTACAAATGTCAACACTGGGCTGCCGCCGGGGGTTCGATACGCTTTCGAGGTATCAAGACACGATGATTTTGAGACATTTAGTGGTAAGATTTTGCATTGATGCCTTCTGCAATGTTACCAACTAAAAGACTCCACGATGAGCCTTGCTTTAACTCCATTTCCCTTGCGCACAATCTCCGAAAAAGCAGTCCTGACTTCGTCGCTCAATCCCTCCGGTCCGCAAACCATCACACAAACCTCGCTCGTGGCACCAACAAGCTCGGTCTCAAGCAAATCTCTCACATCCATCCTCTTCCCGATGAAGACCTCCTTCTCAACCCTCCACAGCGAGCCAGAGACTTCAATATCATCTACCAACGCCTGGGATCGACATCCCCAAAACAGCTTGGACCGGCCGGGATGACAGGCCAAGCATGGCAGAAGAGCAGTTACTCCAACCCCACCGGCGATTGCAACCAACGTAGGAGCTTTGTGCGGTGATTCGAAGAGAGGCGCATGAGACGGGTACCCCGACTCAACAAGCACAGGAATTCGGCTGCGAGTGCTTAAACGTGAGGATAAACCCGTTTGAGTCCGAATGTAGAATGTGATTCCCATCTCAGGTGGCTTATCAGATGTTTGCGGCGAGCTGACGGGACGGTGGCTGACTGTAGACCTCTTATTAGCGGCCTGAAGGCTGCTGCCAGAGACCTTTTCAATGTCGCCGTCAATTGGCTGGGCGACTTCAATTCGAGAATGAGTTGAAGATAAAATGCCGGAGGCAATGGAGAAAGGGTGATTCTCCCATACGCGCCAAGTGAGGGTTAGAAAGTAAAGGTATGCAACGCCAGATGCCGAGACGCCTGGGACGGTAACGCGAACATACTCTGAGTCGATGGCCGTGATATCGGCTGTCTTGACGCCGTGGCGCAGAAGTCTCAGGACTCGAAAAACGCGATCAAAAGCCCAGATCGCCATAGACACGATAATCCATACCTCGTAACCCCATTGGTGTTTGAACTCAAATACAATGTGCCAGTAACAGCCCGCAATGATCAGAATAGCCACGGCAATATGCCATGCCAGGAACGCCTCATAGATTTTCCTGCGGACGGGTATAACCGAAGACGGAAACATGATGACCAGACCCAACGTCGCAATGATTCCCCAGTACCAGTATGGCTCTTGGGATTCGGTAGCGTGTGTGCCGTTCTTGACATAAACATCCAGGTAGATGATGCTGTGTAGAATAGCCTGCAGAGTTGCTATGGCTGCTATCCATCGGTGCACCAAGAGAAACGTTGAGTGGGACCAGTCTGTAACCCAAAGTAGGAGGTTGTTCCGACCGGCGTATAGGAATACGAGCGGTAGGTTTGCGAAACTGAGAAGTCCAAGACGGTTGGATATCAACATGCACATCCAGCGCCAGCCGTCGCCAGGATACCAGGTGTTGGGGTCGGCGTACTGATAGTTCACTGCTGATAGTACGGTGTTGATGACTATGAAATATAATATGAAAAGAGCTTGTCCACGCTTTGGCATCAGGGCAAGTCCAAAGAAGATGGGTGTGTCATGACGGTGGCCAAATAGAGGGGGGTCGATGATCAACGCGTTGAACTTGGTACGCCAGGCTGCCGGGAAGGGGACGAAGCGTAGAAGCGAGACGGTGATGGGGATGATAACGCCTGAGAGGAGTATGATCAGACTGATTATTGTTAGAAATAGTTAATGTCAGAGGTGATATTGTATTGCTTACCCAAATCCTTCCTGCTGGCTTTCTTGATTTTCAAAGATTGTATCGGTATTGTAAGCCGCAAACCAAAGTTCTTCGGACACCAGGCTCGTTTTGTTCAGTGATCCAGTGGCATTATAGAGAGCAGTCGGAGTATCCTTAATCTTCTCCAACGACTGTTGATATGTCTCCTTCGGGACCGGCTGAACGGCTTCTGTGCCGGCCACGTTCTTTTGCCAGAACTTCTCGAGTTTCCAAGGGGGCAAATTCTTGCAACGAGTCGAGACACACCAAGCAAGCGTCTGCAGGAATGCGTCGTCGGTAGCATAGCAGCTCGGGTCTGTCATTACCATGCCGCTCATCGACATTCCAGACATGCCACCCATATCGTCTGAACCGGTGGTCGAGCAATTCAAAGTTGCGCCAGAGATTGCATCGCGACATGCAAAGGCGCAAGGAGGTTTGTACATGGTGATACCGTAACCAACCAAGCCCTTTCCAGCGCCCATCACATGGCCGGCCGCCACGGCAAGGACGACGAACGAATGGAGCTTCATCGGTGATGTTGAAGACAATAGATGATGATGATAAAGCTAGATCGCCAAGGCTGCAGGTGTCCCATTTGATACAACCTCGACAGGTATCCGCTTCCTAGTTATACAAATGTGAACCAGATGAGGAGGTTGCATTTGATGCGGAGCTGCCTATTAGGATTTGTGTGATTGAGGTCTAGTGGGTTTTAGATCGGGAAAACTGCTCAAACTCTCTCACATTGCGTTCGTTTTCGCCGCCACATGAGCAGTAATACGCGCAGCCTGATTGGTTCATACCCCGAAACAAAGGCCTCGATCAATATCGCTTTTGACTATCATTCCACAAACAGCGGCTGGAACCCAGGGCCACGGTGACGGCTCTGAGGGTTCAGAGACTTGCGTAGTATATTCCACGATCCACACCGCAGACCATACGTCGCTCTGGGCGGCCAAGCGTCTTGTCATCATTTAAAGATGACCACCTCATTCGCGGCGCTTGAAAATGTAAAACGACCGCGTTTAGATCAACCCCGGTGAAGACGAAATGAAGTCATCCATGTGATGAGGCCATGCTTTGTTCACATTCAGCCAGAGCTGCTGCCAGTTGTGCCGCTCTGCGACCTCCTTTCCCGGCGGCTTATGAAGAAACGTCGAATATGCATGTTGCTCTAAGTCCGCCCAAACCTATTAAAGGGAAGTGACTGAGGCAGACGTAGATGTACCCTCAACCCGCGCCGTCAGCGGCGCGTCTACAGCCAGGCAGGCAACATCCCCAATCACATAAATGTCTAGCGTATATAATGGATAGAAACGGCCGATATAAGATAGAAACTTTTAATAAGTTTTCAGAATTTTCAATATATCTTCAGTCGTCAAACACGTGCAATAAAATTTCTTCGCCTGCCATTCCAGAGTCAGAAAAGCACGCTGCACCGTACATCTCATTCCGTATGTCTACTTCGTCTACAAGATTGATATGATAGCCGGAGCACCGCCCACAAGTAGTGTCGAGGTCGCTTTGCAAGATTGAATGTCCATTACCTTTGGCCATCTCCCGGCGTTTGAAAACTTTTCCCTCGGGTATTTTGCGCGATGAAAGACTTAAGTTTCATAAACGCTTGCAACGTTTCTGTTTATGTAAGGTACCTCTAAAAAGGTCAAGGAGAATATCACAGCTTCCCAGCTCATCAACCGCCACAATTCTCACGTGGTAACATTAAGCCTGTACATTTCACGTCTTCAAACACTTTTGATCTAAAGAATGTAACGGGAGAATTTCTCGAATGAGGAAGGATGGTTCTATGGGAGGATATTACATCCATGGATGTCTATTTACCTGCACGTTGCAGATATATCGCCTATGACCGGACCAATGATGGACTGCAATGGTCTGCTTTGCATCGGGTTTGGTCTCTTGCATATGGGTTGGTTCAGCTCCATCAGCTGTGGTTAGTCACAAGGTCGTGGCGTAATGCAGGAAATCGGACTCGTTCATCAATTGGTCAACTCTAGAATCAACTACATTAGCGCCTTCGTTGGCGATGTTGAATACAAAATGGCACCTTAACTAAAATACGTACAACAGCCTGCCTTCCCCTCATTTTCACATTTCCACTCTTCTGCCTTTTCTACCCTTCCCCAGCATACCCTACCTTCCAGACTCCCAGTCCTTCGTCCACCATCGACTCAAGTCCGAGTATCACCTCGAAGAAATGCCGAGATTCTCCCTAAAGCAGTTCTTCAAAAATCCTCGATCACCCAACCAGACTGATTCGAGCCGGCCGACTTCAGCGCGCACGAACTTTACTCGCCCTGCAAACGTTCCTCAAATCACTCGTGATGAACCAGCAGAAGATATCGAGGCCACTGCATCAGTGGAAATTGACATTACTGATGGTGCCTCTCAAGATGAGGCTTATCTTCAACCCGTAGTTGCGCCGGCGCGGTTGCAGCCCATCACGAACGGATCGAACCTTGGAGTGCAAATCCTATACGATGCGAGAGATGGACTGGATGCGGTCGTCGATATCGTCTTCGTCCATGGCCTGACCGGAAATGCGTACGATACCTGGGTCTATCATCAAAAGAATGGTCGGAAAGTCCACTGGCCCAGCGACTTCCTCAAAGACGACATTCCGGACGCACGCATATTGACCTTTGGGTATGATGCCGACGTTGTAAATTGGTGGGATCCAGCTTCGAACAATAGAATTGGAAATCATGCGGAAAACCTGCTTGGCAGTCTCACACGACTGCGCGAACGAACGAACTCTGAAGAGCGAAGAATCATCTTCGTCATGCATAGCCTAGGAGGCTTGGTTGTCCAGAATGCTTTGGACCTCTCCCTTTCAAATCCCGCAAAGTACGTCCGCAATCTTGAAGCAGCAACAATTGGACTTGCATTCCTAGGAACACCACACTTTGGTGCTGACAAAGCCGAATGGGGTGCTTTTGGAACGGCAATGTTGGGTCTGGTCAAATCAACAAACCCATCCATCGTCCAAGTTCTCAGACCAGATTCTGAAATGCTCTCAGTAATCCAAAAGAAGTTTCATGAGGTACTTCTGAAGAGACCTGAAGACCTTCAAGTCACTTGTTTCCATGAGGAACTTGACGTCAAAGGCCTGGGCACCGTATGCTTGGCCCTCCTTCAATGCCGAATGTTACTAACGCACATTATCGTCAAGAAACAATCTGCTAGCTTGCCAGGCCGCCCTCTTTATGGCATTCATGCTAATCACATGGTGAGTCACTTTTTCCAACGAGGTAACGGTCTAAAGTCATCCGGAATGACTAACACGATCAGGGTATGACCAAGTTTGAACATGCAGCCGATAATGGCTATCAGACTGTTCTTGGTGAGATTTTGCGATGGACCAAGTTTGCCCGAGGTAGGGCGACTGAATCGAAAGATATACAAGAAGGTGAGCTTTAGAAGATTCAGGATATTCAAAGACCTTTTCTCAGTGTCCATTTTAGAGTGCCTTCGCTGTCTTTACTTTAATGGTTTAGAGTCTCGTGAGGATGAGATCACCCAAGCCATTCCGGGAACCTTCTCCTGGATATGGGACCAAAAGGAGTGCAACTTCAGCCAATGGCTGCGTCGACGGGATCCCGCTGTTTACTGGATTCGAGGAAAGGTTTCGTCGGGCAAATCGACTCGTATGAAGTATTTGTCAAAACCTTCGCCTGTCACATTAGCACTACTGGACCTAAGCCGAGTCGTAGTAGTTTCATACTATATCGATCGAAGTCGCAAGAACAAACAACCTGTGGCCACCACGCTATGTGGCATTGCACGGGCTTTTATATGGAAGATTCTCCGCCAAGATCCCCGTTTATTCAATTTGGTCATCCCAAAATCTCGCCAGCTGCAAATTGGACGTCCGGAGTTCCAGTGGAAGCTTGAAGTGCTACAAGATATTTTGATCAAGATAGTATCAACGCGCCACGACTACAACCTTTGGCTTCTACTGGATGGACTTGACGAGTACCCTACAGACCTACAAGAGGTCACCGACATATGTAATCTTTTAGCACGAGAGGCATCCAAATGCGTGCGAATTTGCGTCTCCAGCCGTCCAGACCAATTCATTCAGTGTTCTATCAACACGAGCGATGGCTCTCAAAACTATGTTCTCGATCTAGAGCATCACACTGGTGACGACATCAAACATCTTGCACGAAACGAGATAGATAAAATACAGTATTATCTAGACTCCGATGCACGAAACGCGCTCGTCAAAGCCATATCTCAGAGGGCAAATGGCTTATTTATGTGGGCCAAGGTTGCAAGCAGAGACGTGGTGCGCAGTTGCATGAACGGATCTGATTCAGACCTCGACTATCTCCTCCAGCAACTTGATGATTTGCCAACCGAGATACATCAGCTTTACGACGAGGTATTGCGGAGAATATTCTGCGATCCGAACAAGAAAGAAAAATCACAAAGCTTGGTCATGCTCGGGATCACCGCTTTTGGTAAAAGGCCTTTCACCTTGAGAGAATTCAACTTCATCTTGCAATCGCGACATCCATCTCCAATCTTAAACCCAAAGTTGGACAAAACGAAAAATGGCAAAGCCTCCCTTGGTCATCCAGACGAAGCCAAAACGGTCAGATTTGATGAGAAATCTCTCGGCAGGAGGATTCAAGCACACGCTGGGGGGCCTCTTGGATTACCATGATGGCGTTGTGGTCTTCGCGCATCCTACAGTGGCCAAGTACGTCCACAAGATATCTCGCGGAAAGCGGTATCGATCTTCGTTCTTCGATGCTATGGCGAGACTCGGAATGGCTTGCATTCGGCTACTGCGCACCTATGACCAACAGAGGGAGACTACGGCGGGATCCACGCCAGTTACACCTATCCAACGACACCGTCTACTTGAACTATTAGACTACTCCAGGCAGAATTGGTTGCGGCATCTTAAACAGCTATGGACGTCTCGCGCGTATCCTGATTGCATTTCTATAACAAATCAACAGGTCTTGCATTGGCGAAGGCTGCATCTTGCTCAACTTGGTGAGAACTCTAGCAACCACAACGAAGTCACGAACCCAGCCATGACGGCTTTGGCTACCACGTTGTTTTCTATCGTATCCACCGATGTTTTCAATTCAGAGTCGCCAAAATTAATTGATGCACCGACATCAGATATCGCGTTGAATTGGGTTGTGCAAACGCATGGAGGTTCTCCTTGGAGAGATCACGATCTTGATTTTCAGATTTGCATCGAATTCGGGCCCGGACATTCTGTCTTATTGCATGCATCTCATACCTTAAATAACGACACAGGATCCCTGTCCTGCCTGGTTGTTGGTCAGAAGTCTCTCGATGCTGGACAAAGTTCTGGCTGATTTGAATGCTTTATCCAGCAAACAGGGCTTGAACGCTTCCAGCAACCCATCTCGATTGTTCGGTGTTCATCGGAGACATTCCTAAATCACAAAGAACTTCGCAGGAATATCAGAATACAGCAGCCTCTTATGATCCACATCCAGACAATGATGTGGCATAGCATTCAAGCTCATTGTCTGAATAGTGGTGCGCAGGGCGGACGTGGGGATTTTGAAGCCAGACGACAAGACCAAAATGATACCCACTCGGACACCGAAAGGATACGATTTGCCACACCAATGCAATATGCTGCGTTTTATGGGCTTGGGATCGTCATCGAGCAACTGGCTACATATGGAGCGAGCGTGAGGCACGTATCCCCGAGCTCTCAGTATGGAACTCCATTGATCGCAGCGATTTTTGGCGTAAGCATCAAAAGCTCCATTGCTTCAAGCAACAACTCAGTCGAGACGCTCTTACGTCTCGGTTCGAGAGCGGAGGTCGTTAAAATTGCTGGTAATGCAGCTGACCTTGGCGTTGTTACCCCACTAGACGCAGCGGTCAAGCTGCATGTTGGATATCAAAGACGTGTGGGTCGAGATGATTTGGATTTGAAAGCGATCATTGGACTTCTACTTTCTGAAGATGCTGAAATGGAACTCTCAACACGTACGTTGGCTTACTCGAGCCCAGGATTGAGACGTTTAGTTTTGGAGAGTCGTCGCGAGCTGGTGTCCTCTTGGACCACTCTCCACGCCTCTACACCGTCAAGGTCATTCCAGGACTTTGAAGCGAGAGTAAAAGGACAAACTACGCCAGCAGTGTTTGTGCCTGCTACCATTGGCGGTCTCTCACGCGGAAATTTGAGCAATACCATCGGTCGTCTAGCTATCAGCTATGAAGATGCCCTTCTGCTGTACCATGGATGAACCATTGCCACAAGAGCACCAAGGGAAGAATTCATTTCGATGAAGTGTATACCGAACTCATTTTGTAATCGCGACGCATCACTGAGTTTTGTTGCCGAACAAGTGATTGAGGAAGAGAGAACAAAGTTGCGCAACGTAGAGAATGAGCATATAATAATGTATCTATTTATACGACCCCTGGGTCATTTAGACAAAACATGGTGGGACCCTCCCTATCAGATGCAATCGCACATACTCAGTAACCAGCCTTTTGGGGCTTTCATTACCGATGTAAGCTCGAGTAGGCAGTGTCTTTCAAATGTGCATAGCGCTCTGTGCAAATTGGAATGCAACTATCGAACAGCTGCCAGATAGCTAGATTTTGTTCTAGTCTCGCATCACAAGGATTGAATTTTCAAGTACTGTTGAGCATGCCATTTAACTTCAACATAGAACAAAGCTCCAAAAGTTTGCAACATCGCTAATGCACTATGTCACACTGAAGGCCACAGTGGCTCCGACTGAACGTCAATCATGATCGTAAATACCAAACCTTCGCAACTCAAGGCTCGCCCCAAATCTCATCAGCGATCTGCCTCACCAGAGACAGCTTCTTCTTCTCGTCCTCCAGGCTGAGAGGGTATCCGCTCTCATGGGTGCTGAAACCGCACTGAGGGGAAACGCAGATGCGTTTGAGCGCCTCCTCCTTGGTCTCGCCGCTTCCCTTGGCGACAAACTCAGCGGCCTTGTACACGCGAGCCTTCATCTCCTCCTTGTCCTCCAGGGTAGGCACCTTGGTGCTGATGATACCAACGACCACGTTCTTGTTCTTGGGGAGGAACTGCAGGGGCTCAAAGCCACCCGCGCGCTCGGTGTCGTACTCAAGGTAGAAGGTGTTGACGTTGAGGTTCTCGAAGAGCTTCTTCGCGATGATGTCGTAGGCACCCTCGGCAAAATGGCGTCCGCCAATGAAGTTTCCACGGCACAAACTTCACTTTGTTAGCACTGATCCTGTCTTCTCACTCCTTCAGATGTACTTACTGAATGCCGGTGTGCATGTCTTCGGGGAGCTTGCTGATGCTGTCATTGTAGAGCTTGATGTAGGCGTCAAGTAGGTCTTCGACGGTACCGTCGTTGTCCTTGTCCTCTTCCCACCCTTGGCGGAACTTTTGCGAGCAGAAGTCTGGGGAAGGTCAGTGCAAACCCGCTTTTTCTGAGATCACGGTCACTTACAAGCCATGCCCGGGTCATCAAACTGAACGTTGCGCAGACCAGCCTTGTAGAGCACCGCAAGCTCGTCCTGGTAAACCTTCGCCACGTCCTGGAAATACTCGGCGTCGTTGGCATAAGCCTCCTTCGTGTAGGCTCGGCCCTGCTTGTAGCGCATGTGGAACCACGCAGGCGTGATCATGGTCAGCTTGATGTTGCCCCATTCCTCCTTGGGCAGCGCGGCCTGGACGAGTTGCAACTCGTGAAGGTTGGATTTGGACTTCGCGGCGGAGTGCGCCAGCTTGGCGCCGGCGATGACGGAGTCGCCAGGCATAACCTTGCGGTCCTTCTCGATGAGGCTCACGACGTCGGGGTGGTAGAGGCGGAACATGCTGGCCTCGGCGTCTTGCAGCCGGGTTGTGCCCTCGAACTCGTCCCACATGAGACCCCAGAAACGCGTGCGGTTGTACTCGCCCGAGGTGACACCCTTGATGCCCAGGTCGCGCTGCAGCTGGACAACCTCAGCGACGGACTCCTTCTCGACGGCGGGCAGGCCAGCCTCTTCCTCGGACATTCCCTGATCGCGGATCTTGCCCTCGCGGATGTCGAGGAGCTTCTGGGGTCGCAGGAGGGAGCCCATGTGCTCGGCCCTGAAGGGCGGTGCTTGGTGAAGCTTGGAAGACATGTTGGCGAAGCTTCGAAATGAGACCGGTGTTTACTGGGAGATGTTGTCTCTTCTCTCTTCTCCCGTCGCGAATTGGCTCAAGGTGAAGAATTTGAAATTCGTGATGTCACGGTAGGTGGCCGACCTAATGCTCGAGGCGGGGCAGGGGATTTTAACGGCGGGGCAAATGAGGGGTCAACTCCTGACCGATAGCTGACGAAGGGTGCGAAGGTCCGATTGAGGAGGGCTCAGCTATGAGCTAGCCGGCCTTAGTCGAAAACACAGCTCATGTCAGCCGGGAATGAACCCAATTCGAGAGGGCCGAGAGGACATGGAGCTTCGCCGCAGAGACGGTGGTCCCAACTCCTGTCGGCAGGGCGCCACGCGCGTGGCTGGAAGAGCCGACAAACTTCTGGGGTGCATTTGCCCCTCCTTGTTTTGTCTGAAGAATGTTCTTTTGCCCCTCATCCCCCACTCGCCCGGCACCAGCGCCGTTGCGTTGACGTCAACGGAATGGCCGAGTCGGCAGTGGGATGGAGGGGTTGGGGAACGGCGGGCGCGGCCAGAGAAGAAGCGCGAGAAGCCGGTGTTGTTGATGTTTCACATCGAGCTCCCACCGGCAAAGCCGGCCGCGGGGCACGGCCACCGGCCAAGCCCGGCGATAGTCTAGAATAGTTGTTTGGGAGGCTCGGGGTGCTTTGAGGAACTGCGCAGTTGCAGTTAGCTAAGGAACTGAACACAAAGAGATCTGTCGGGACTTTGCTGTCGCCTCTGCCGATCACTGCCTGTCATGAAACTAGAGTTGGTCATTATGGCTCAGTCAATTGATTTCCATGCTAAAGGCCATAATTTGGAGCCCGTGGCTCACCTTGCCGAAAACTTCCAGAAACACTGTGGGTTCGCCGGGCGGGGCAAACACTTGTCGGAGACAAAATTCATGCTGTCAGGTCTTGTTTTCTCCGTCGCCCATTCGCGGTGCACATCTGGCCCGGATTTTCGGATTTGCGGAGCGGACTTATAAATCTGGATCCATGCCGAGGAATCGAGCGTGCTGTAAAGTTCTTGACTTCGATGCAGGATAAAAGCAGCGGAGTATCCCATGTTTATGTTATAGGCATGTTGTTCGCTCATTTGAAATGGTCCCAATCGCGTGAGGTTAGCTGAAGAACGAATATCTTACTTTGAATCGGGTGGCGGATAACTTAGATTGTAACTGGGGGAAGCAATGATACTAGTTTCCAGAAGAGATTGCGAAATCAGACAAGGCATTTTATGTCGAAAAGACGAGGAATACAAAGAATGGGACTAAAAAGTAATACAAGACACGATCTCCCACAACAGGAACAATCTGGCCTGCACTCCTGCGCACATCCCCTTCTTAACTACGTTTCTTACCAGGAACCGCCTTGCACTCGCATCAAGCGTCCAAGAGCGATCTAGCATCTGTCTTCTTGATTGCATCATATCCCGAAGCCTTCATTCCCCACTCAAAGCAATCCGCCCAATATCGCCCACCATAGGAGACGCCAGGCGGCGCTCCGCCTAATTCATCAAATGTCAGCAATTTCAACTCCAGTCATAATGAAGTTTGTACAGGTGGTAACTCACAAGCTTGATTTTCAGCCCAGTCCATGTTGGATACACACTGGTCAACTGTCATATTTGCGACCTCGTTGTCCACTTTCCTGTTCTTCGGGCATGTGACTCCTTGATCCATGTTGCTCTTAATCCAGAAATGCACAAACCCAACATCATACACCTTGGCTTTGCTATCAGGAGCCCAAATTTGGCGGTTGTAATCGGTCCAGTAATACCCAACTTTTGTCTGGTCTTGGCCAAATTTGTTGTCTTTGTCTAGGACGTATCTGACAGCTTCCTCACAGAAGCGTCGGGTAACATCCTTGTTGGGTTTGTAAGATGGGGGAACTGGCTCGTTCCAGCAAAGTGATTTGCCATGTTCGAGTGCTGGAGCTCCGTTATCGAACTCGAGATTGTAGGTTGCTACGCCGCAGCCGTCAATAATAAGGTGTCCCTTCTCGTTCATCCAGAAGCCCTCTTCGTGGCCTGTGTTCAAGTCAGTTCGACGTGGCTCATGTTCTGTTGGTTTGCGGGTGATGATCTAATGCACTCACATGAAGGTTCCGTGACGAATCTGTTGAAAGCTGAGGTACAGGTCTCCTGGCAATCTTTGCCATCGTTCTTCGGTTGCCATTCCAGGGTCACGCTTCTCGACTCCCCAACAATGGCCTCACCGCGCTGCCACTGTCCAATAAAGCCCCCCTTGTCGAGAGTATTGTTCGTGAATGCGCACATCTCATTGACGGTACTCCGCAAGCGTCAGCATGGCCTCTCTTAAGACAGCCAAGAAAGTTTCGGTGGGAGACTCACGGCCACCAGTTGTAGTAGTATGACCAGTATGGAGCTTTACACTCGACTTTGAACTTATTGGCGGCCTTCGCAGTTGACGATGCGATCGAATCCAGGTTCTCGTTCTGATTCTCATTTCTGGGGGAGATGTCGTTGAGGAGACGGAAGTGGCGGATTACTTCGTCCTTTACTGGGGGGGCTTGGACGGTCTCGAAGGAACTTGTAGGGCCTGTCTCAGTGGGTAGGGCGAGCCCGGAAGTGAAGAATATCGTTGTGACGAGGCAGATGAGGTCCGTTGAGAGACGCATGGTTGTTTCGTCTGTTGGTGAAAGCTGCGTTCGTCAAGATGAAGAGAATTTTGGAGCTTCTTGATGTTGCAGTTTGATTGAGGTGCGTCTTGTTGTTGGAACAAACCATCAATGAGATTCTGGGCTTTTGGATCTTCAAGCATTTATATTCGCTTGTAGGCATAGATCGCCTCACGATGTGGCATGATGTTCAGAATATTTCGCGAGAATGATACCGGTGTAACTCCACAGGCGTGTTGCAGTCGACAGAACATCACTCCAGAAACCACAGAGAGGCTCATCGAGCCCTTGATTATCGTGAATTCTGACGGTGAACGTCCAATCGGAACACTTCTGAGGTAGCCGGTATGTGGTGGAACTCATTGTCCAACGTCACAACGTTCGGCTATTTTGCTAGACAATTTTACTTCTGCGTTCCATTATCGCTCGTACACAATCTCTTGATGCTATTTCTGAAGGGTTTGGGTTACCTTTTAGACGGCAAACATAAATCAGGTGATTGAAATTGCCAACGCAGCTTAATGACGCCATTTAGAACAGTTCGCATGCCAGGACGCGCTGGCATTGGTGTTTCAACAGAGGAGTCAGTTGAATTATGTCGCCCGAATTTGTTTGCCGCATTGGTAGAACGTACGGACCCAAGTTCTGACGGGCCGTGGCTGCGAACATAGCCGAAGCCGGGGGTGGATATCTGCACCATCGGTATACCGGCTGTGAGGGTCTCCTTCCGAGCTCTCTACTAGAGGGTTGAAATGAGTAAGCAGTCTCTTTTGACCCATAAAAGACCTCATTTTCATGGAAGACTCTCCTCTCCTCGCTGTGGCAATGTAGTCCGGCTGCTGTTTCAATGGCCTTGCCATCGTTGGTGAGGATTGCATGTTGGCTTTATCCCGATGTTGTGTCCACATGTTGTCTAACCCGCTGTGGACTGCAACAGGTCGTGCGCTTCGCCACGCTATGATATCTCCGTTCCAAATAATCACAACGACGGTGATCATGATACACTGTGTTGGGCTGGACAAGAAGGCGTCCAAATGTGCAAGGTGACCGTAGATACTTATTTCTGCCTGATGTGGTCGGTGCCTCAAGCGTCTCGGGCTTTGATCTGTACCTTATCGATCGCATCTCTCCGTGAGGGCATTGCGATCTAGATGCAGATTGTGATGCGATTTACGCAAGCGAGAACTCTTGTAGCGGTGCGATGAAGAACACTATGAGCAGCACCAGCGACTCGGCTTCTCTTCCGCCTCGCTCGAGACTCACTATGCACCTCTGCGTGGTACGAAGCATCGACAAACATCGTCAACAATGTCCAGAGCTTAGCCTTTTTCGTCGCACGATCTCGGTCCGATTTTGACTACTAATAGGAGATATCTGTAGACCTTCATGTTTTGGACGATGCCCTAGTTGCCAGGGGCAAAGCTCGAGTCTTGGTACAAATCCTGTTGAAGAAACGGATGGCGGCATCTAGTTGTCGCCTGACCAAACATATTTCACCGGCTGTTTCTCCGCTTTTCATCGATAGGGTTTCGGGCACCAGAATGTCGTGTCATACAGCAGATGGGGTTCAGAAGAGATGTGTGTTCAGGTGAAGTGACTATTACCGGGTTTCCGCGGACCCAAGTGAGGCAACGCTTGCGCTGAATTTAATACACATGAAATTTACCAACAACAGAGGCGCAGGCAAAAAATCAAGACGATGAGACAACTACCAAATCGGCGGCTTTCTTCTTAGTATGCGGGGAATTGCGGCGCGACCATGCGGCGTGTTCGGTCCCAAGTTGGAAAAGGTGAAAATGAGCAACTTGGGCGTTATAATCGCATCTAGCTTCCTGACTTCTCCAATTCTTAGGTCGCGCAACATGTTAGATCGCTGTCAAACTACTCAGACCATCGATATGGGAACAATTGTTAGAACGATCATCCATCTGCTAAAACATCCCGCCACGGGTGGCGTGCGGCCTGCCTCGTTCTCTGAGGCAAACAACAACGACTGATGATGCAACATGCCAGATCATTACTGAAACCACTAAACGACAAGAATATCAGAGACGATGTTGGATGTGATCAGAAGTATGGAAAACAGCCCTTTTTGCCACGGGTGGCGTGGCCACGATGATAAGATGTGAATCAACCCAATGGCAAACTCCTGAGATGCAGCCTATCGCTTCCCACCGGCTGGAACCGGCCAACACTCCACTCAACATCCAGGACGGGCACCTGCAATATGCAGTGATCTCTTGCCCCATGATGGATGGTTCGTCTCATCCCTACGAACCAGCTCAAAGTTCAAATCGGCCTTTACCAGGCGAAGAAGGTGGGCCACCACTTCACAAAGTTGCCGCCCTGGCAGTAGACAGACACTCAGATCGTTTACTTGGACCAACCAATTCGGATACGAATCACCGAGGCAGTCATGCATATATCATTGATCAACCAGGCAGCCAGTTGGCCGCCCGCAAATCGCCAAGACGCTGGAACTTTTGCAGATCTTGGATAACCATAACGGGCAAGGCTATCATCGCGACCAATCACCCCAGAGCAGAAGGCGAATCCAGATGCCGCTTGCTGACTCCCATCATACCCAAAGGGACCTGCACAAAAGCGAGCGGCTGAAGTGCAGGGCCAGGGCGGCGCGCACGCATCGCATCACCTACCCTTGCTGGTATGGAAGTCCGCATGTCACGAGCTCACACCTGCACAGATGGCGGGCGCGCGTGGTGGTGTGGGTTTGTGCACCTTTTGACATGATCCCACCTGCCGAGGGAATTCGAAAAAAAGCAAAGGCATCCTCGTTGAGAACAAATTCCCCCGGCCTTCCAGCGCGGGCCATATGGGCCGTCTTGGCGGGAATGTCGTCCAACCCGCGCTGTGACCCAACCAACACCCCTTGATCGGGGCAAACCGCGGGCCAACAACAAGCTTGTGGGCCATTCCCAGATAACGACGGAATGGCGCATTGGCTGCCTTTTCTCGTTTGCCTGCCGTCAGCTGGGGGCGGGATTCTGGAGGAGGCCTGGCCTGGCTGTTCAGGATGCGCACGCTTCCAGCGAAACGGAAATAAGTGGGAATTGTCAGTCAATGATCACGGTGTAAGACTCAGGTTTGAGATAGAAACGCCCGTCGACCTTCATCTGGAATCGAGATTTGCAGGGAGGTATCCGTCAGACAGAACACAATGCGGTAGTAGCGCCGTTTATGGAAATGTTTGTCGGTTTCTGCATTGAAGACGTCCAACAGATGGGTTCCAACACAGCTGCTGAGATCAGCCGGTGCTCGCAAAAGTGCCGCCGGGGGTGCGACCTGTACCTTGAGTAACGTTCGTTACTCATCTCATCTTATCCGCAATCGGCGCGCGTAGCATTGCTGTGGGGAAACTCGGAAGTCTCCCACTTGTCGGCCGTTCTCCGATTCCCGCGAAGGAAAACACACAAAGGCCAGCAGCAGCCGCAGCAGCAGCCGCAAACCGCGACAAGCCTTTGCCAACCGCTTCAAGAGATCCGGCCGAGAAGTTGCCCAGACGGGCGCGCTGCAAAAGAACCTCTGGTCGAACTTTGGGTTCTTTTGGTAGGCAAGGGGGAATGGCATACCAACACGATGTCACAATGGACGCCCTTCCAAGAGTGCTTGATATGTCTTGCCTCTCTGCGCCGAGCCGTGGCACAGTCCAATGGCGAACAGGCACATCGCCGACAACCACACATGTTGGAGGGGGAGAACCACAATATATAGGCGGCTTGGCGGAGCACTTGGCGGCATGGCCAAGACGTCCGAGTCGGGGGTTGTCGCCGGGATATTGCAGCACAAGCGAAGTCCTCCTCCGGGGCCACAGGTCCATCGACCTCTCCTGATAAGGAAGCTGGTTGACGCTGGTCGACGGCACCGACCAACCGCGACGGCGGACGGGAGTCGACCTCGCGCCGCCCAGCCTTCCATTCTCGAGCCGATTCTATGATCCGGAAGTGTGGCCCCAGGACCTTTTGATCTGCGACGTTCGCGCCGCAGGGATGGGATGAGATGGGCTGCTAAACAAAGACATGTCCCATCCCAATTCCGTGTCTCCTGACTGGTCGCGGGCAGAGAGTCATGACACATCAGGTTGTTATTGTTCTGCCAATCGATGAGGCGGTTCTTGGGAATTGAATCGACTCACAGATTACCCAGCAAATAAACTATTCGACAACTGGGGGAAAACACTGGCTCCCCTCTGCTGATCGATAACGGCCTTGGCGCGCCAGGGTCCTTTTGCTCCTGGGATTCGGCCGGCCGTCCAGACTCGGTGATTCCCCAAACCACCTGCGGAATCTGGCAATCGCCATTAAGATCATTGGTTGTCGTCGAACGCCCGCCATGGGTATCAGCCGCCACCCCCATGAAAGGCAAAAGTTCCATGGCCCTGGTACCCTAGAAGGGTTGGATGATCAGTTGCTGCATGGCGGCGGTCCCCGGTATGAGTTCGGAGCCCCAGCCGTGAATTGTTAAAAGAGTCTTGCAGACCACCGTCTCCGTCGAGGATTTTGCTTCTGTTTTGACATCAAGCCAGGTCTCTCTTTGCCTAGAGCCAGCCAGCACAACCAGCCGGTGTGCCGACTTGAATCCGACAAGCACCAACCTCGACGACACTCGTCAACATGGTGGCCACAAACCCCATCCCCGGGCCCATCCAGGCCGAGACGCAGATTCCCTCTGTGGATCCTGCTCACGACCCCAACATCGTCACCGAGAAGATTCGTCACTCTGAGCAGATTGACGATCTCAAGAGCGAGCTCAGCGAAGGCGACCAGATCACCGATCTCTTCAGCCCGTTCCCCGAGGTCAAGGGCATTGAGCCTGAGGAGAACCCGTTCACCGTCCGTGCCGTCCTGACGGGTATCATCCTCGGCTCTCTTGTCAATGCTTCGAACGTGTACCTCGGTCTGAAGACCGGTTTCTCGTTCACCGCCACCATGTTTGGTGCCATCTTTGGTATGTCTTGCCTGTCAGGATGATGCAAAGAGACTTGACTGACACCCGAGCTCCAGGATATGCCATCGTTCAAGTTCTGGCCAAGACGGTCCCTCATATGCCCATCCTCGGAGGACGTTTCGGTCCTCAGGAGAACTCCATCATTCAGGCCTCTGCCACCGGTGCCGGTGGCATGTCTGGTCTCTTCGTCGCGGCTCTCCCGGCCATGTACCAGCTCAACCTCATGTCCGACAACCCCCGTGATGACTTCAGCCGTATCCTGACCATCACTGTCGTCTGCGCCTTCTTTGGACTTTTCGCTGCGGTGCCTCTTCGCAAGTTCTTCGTCATCAACGTTGCCCGCGAGCTGAACCTTGTTTTCCCAACCCGTAAGTTGGACTCACTATGCTGAACTCCAGCTATCCGCTGACAAGAGCAACAGCAACTGCGACTGCCCTGACTATTCGATCCATGCACGCCGTCGGTAGCGGTGCTGCGGACGCTGTCAAGAAGATCAAGACCCTAGGATACACCTTCGTTGGAGCTCTTGTTCACATCGTCGTGTCCCAGTACGCCGACGGCATCCTCCACAACTGGCACATCTTCACCTGGTTCTACATTTGGAGCGGCTACAAGAACTGGGCCATGAACATTGAGAACTGGGGCTGGTACATCCAGATCACCCCTGCCTTCTTCGGCTCCGGCATGCTCGTCGGTCTGAACGCCGCCTTTTCCTGGTGGGGAGGAACCTTCTTCGCCTGGGGATTCGTCGGCCCTCTGTTGGTCAAGTACGGCGAGGCTGTTGGTGTTGCCCGGTCTCCGGACGACCCCAAGTGGCATGACAGAGTCAGCTTCAGCGGCATGACTATCAGCGACGAGCCGGGCTGGGTTCCTTCCCCCCGCTACTGGTTCTTGTGGCCCGGAGTCATGGTCTTGGTGTGCTACTCCATGGCTGAGTTCGTCCTCCACATTGGTGTCATCCTCGACGGTGCCAAGTTTGCCTTCCGATCCGGCGCGAGAAGCATCAACAACCGCCTCCAAGCCAAGGGAAAGTCGAACGAATTCCTTGCGAAGCATGCTGCCAAGGCCGATTCTGCCGACAACCTCGTCGAGGACTTTGCCCCTCCCAGCCAGCAAGTCCCGGCCTGGGTTTGGGCTACTGGCACTCTGGTCTTCGTTGTTGTGGCCTGCATTGTCTGCCACATCCAGTTCCACATGAACGCTGGCCTCGCTATCCTTGCTTGCATCTTGGGTCTTCTCTTTGCTTTCCTCAGCATTCACGGAGGTGCCGTCACCGACTGCACTCCTTTGACTGCTTCTGCCAAGGCCTCTCAACTGGTTTTCGGTGGCGTTACCAAGGGCCAAGGCCTGGAGATGCACAACGCCCAGCGCATCAACCTCATTGCCGGTGGTATTGCATCCGGCACTGCGGACGTGGCAACTGCTCTTGTCAGCGACTTCCGTGTTGGTTTCCTTCTCCGCACGCCCCCGCATTTGCAGTTTTACGCACAGGCCATCGGGGCGCTCGTTAGCGTGTTCTTAGCGCCAGGAGTGTTCGTTCTGTTCATGGCCGCGTACCCATGCATCTGGCATCAACTTGACGAGACACAAGAATGCGCCTTCCTCGGTATGTTTTCAACCCTCTTTTTTTCTGGATCATTCTGACTTAAAAAAGCACCATCGGTAACGGCATGGCGGGCCGTAGCGGAAGCTGTGACCCTTCCTGAACTTCCTATTACTCGTTCTTGTGGCATTTTCACCATCGTGATGGGTGTGGTGTGTGTTCTGCAAGCCGCCCTCAAGAACTTCTACCTTGTGGGCAACCGCACCAAGTACAGGGAGTACCTTCCCAACTGGATGTCCATCGGTGTTGCCTGGGTTCTGGGACCTGATTCTGGCTATGCCAATGCCATTCTCTTCGGAGCCATCACTGCTTGGTGGTGGCGCAAGTACTTCCCCAAGAACTTCGAAACCCACTGCTTCGCGGCTGCCGCAGGTAAGATAACCCCATTGACAACTCTATCAACTGAATAAAAGCTAACGGTCGAATCAGGTTTGATTGCTGGAGAAGGCTTCGGTGGTGTGATCAACGCCGCGTTGGAGCTTGGTGGCGCCTCAGGCGCATTTTACGGCACTGAGATTGCAATCCCTGGTGGAACATGGTAAACTTTGGCTCCATAGACCACTCCATAATCCCCTCCGTATGCTACCTCAATAATATGTACACTCTCTAATTCATCATTCACTCAAAACTTGAACCCTGTGAAAGTCGCCGGCGCTCCTCCCCGAAAGGTGGGTCTCCGTGGACCGTTGCGGAGCCGGCCCTCTGCCATAGCCAGACCGTTTCCTTCATCTTCGCATGCTTCAGAGTACGGAGGTTGTAAAAGTCGCCGGTGCCGGCATAAGTGCCGCCGGGGAACACCTTGTTAGCATCCATAGAGGAAACCCCGCCGCACGTACGGTGCGTCCTTTTGACCTGCAAGTCGGAAAAGACGACAATCTGTATCTCGATCTTGTTGCAAGTAGCTCATGGCAACCGAACGCATAACGGAGCAAAGACTTCGACAATGTCGACGTTACTGTTGTTGCTGTCTACGATGCAGTCCCGCTGGCCGGGGGCGGAACACAACTCCCCGCGGAGACCGAATGTGGAACATGTAAAAGCGATCTGGTGCTCAAGCCGATTCAAGCGGCGCTTGAGCTTCCATATCTGTCTTATATCAATGGAATCCACAACCCGGCTGATGTGAATTTGAACCTAATTCGAAGTACGATGCCACGATGCTCATCACAAGATCGAGTGATGATTGGCCCGATTGATTGATTATTCAAACGTTTCGCTTTTCCATAACTCTCGCGAAGTTGGAAGGGACGCTGCGGTCCGACCGATCCGGAATCAAGAACGATACTCAGAGCAACGGACACTACAATCACTCGGATTCTAGGAGCATTTCAGAACTCAATTATATTGACGGACTTTTTATCCAGCAAAACCCGCGACCCGCAATTATGTGTATTTGTGGATATCATCGACCCGAGAGACTCGCATTCAGCGTGCGAAACGAGCTCAGTGGTTTTGGTGTACTTTGAAGCATAAGTGAAGACAAATGCTTGAATCAGATCTGTCCGACGGGGCCGAAAATTGCAGACATAAAAGACGGCGAGTTAGGCGTCTGTAGATACTCATTTGTTGCAAGCACAACATTTCATACTTCAAGCACAACATTCCACTTCCACTTCACAACCCACCGAGAAACCCATCTCATCAACACTTTTTGTGTCACATTAAACATGCACGCCAAGATCGTTCTTACCGCCCTCTTCGCCGCCATGGCGCTGGCAAACCCCGCTGTTCTGCAGTCCGATGCCTCAGAGCACCCCAAGCTCGTTGGCCGTCCCAAGGGCAACAACCCCGGTTCTGGAGCGAGCTGCTGCTCCTCCACCCCTGGTGTCTGCTCGCCTTCTTGCGTGAGTCATGAGTTTAATTCCAAAAATCTTCGTCCTTGATTTCTAATATTCTTTTAGTGCCCGGTTGGATGCCCTTAAGTTGCGAACCAGGCATGCAACGACTTTAACAACAAGTTTCAAAGGCGCCGATAGGACGGCTGTTGGAGGCTTGGATACATCATTAAGGTGGCTGAACCTACATGAGCTGTTATGGCCAACGCACTTTGTCAATGTATTTGGATACAAGTCGGAAGTCTACTAGGTACCTAGACAATTGAAATCGTTGCAATAAAGCTGCACCAATACGACGTGGTTTGTTCAATATCGCATTTGACGGACAAAAGAACGAGGAACGACGCGTACTAAGAGAGTCCGCTTATGGAGCCAACGACATTTTGACCAAAATGTCGGCACGCAGGTCTTTTGATCGCACCTCGCAAACCATATGCTGTTCGAGTGAACCACTCAGATATGGTGTATGCCCAGGCAATTAGACGCAGTTCCTCGCGTCATGGCATGTCACCAGACGTTTTGAAGTCATGTAAAGTTTAAAGGCTGTCTCAACAATCCGGACTCGGTTCTTATGCTAGTGGAGCAAGAAGACTGCGTCTAGCCTGCGGAGGAAGGTCGAGATCGTCTCAACATTGAACCACCGCCCCGGACCCGAGAAGGTCGGATGAACTGAATCGTGACCACAGCTGGGTTGTGCGAATTGCCGAAAACGGCGGGGGATTAATCGTGCCTACGCGAAACTCAAAGCTCAGGCGGGGAATCGGTGCTAAAACTGGTCTTGCAAAAGCTTAACTTCCGCGTGGAACCAACTCTGTTCGAGGCTGTATGCAGCGCGCAATCGAAAGAGTTGAGGATATCAGCCGCCAGTGGCCATGGGCAGAACCGAAGTTGGCTCGTGAATCTACAACGTTGGTTATGAGCTCATCCAAGTGGTGAATACAATACAAATCTGAAGAACGTCAAAGGATCATGGGGTCGCACGTGGCACCGGTAAAACGTAAATACCACGAAAGAGGTTCGCAAGACTCACAATTACCTTAACACCGCCCACGCGGGAAACATCGTGCCAGATTCGATACCCCCAAAGGCATCAGTTGACATTTCGTTAACAATACAGTCTCGTACCCTGTGCTGTCGAAATTTGAGTGATGTTTGGTTAATGGAGCTTCGACCTGTTACAACCACGTTTGGTGTGAGGATTTAGACTACTCCTACTGCTATTTAGTATTTCTTTTGTTTAAAAGATGAGAATCCATCAAATGTTCTATTCGGATATTTTACGCATCAGATCAAGTCATTGTTCAACTTTTCAATTGATTTACTCGTAGTTCACGGGACCCGACTACGGACGTGGGATGCGAATACTACGAAAGGAAGGATAACCGTCAAGCCGACAACAGCTTTTTCGAGAGCTAACTATTCGATTCAAAGTGTATGTACGAATGTGAATTGCGTTGAATTCAGTACACTTGTGATGATAAAATTGAGATTTTGCCTGGATCTAGCAATTCGCAATTTTCAGGGGTTCCGAACTCGTACTTCTCTTCGGGTTTTGCAGTGGGTCCACGCAGATACACGGTGGTTGCTGGAATCATCAGTGCGTCTCTCGTATTTCCATCGTATCAGACTGATTGGCTAATCTTACACGGCGTATGCAGTGTTTTCCTGTTCATATGTTGACCGCCATGTCAGATTCTTAGATCGCATTGTCACTCGGTACTGTGTCTTAAGACCGTTTTAAATAGTATATCATGGTACGTCCATGCTCCTTCGGAAAGCTTTGATCTTGCATCTTCACCCAACCATACAAACTTTACCTCAACTACTCGTCACAATGAAGGCCTGGGCGATTTTCTCTCTCCTCAGTCTCAGCTCCATGTGAGGTTTACTCCCAAAGACGGCTGCATATTACGAGCAACCAAACTAATGATTTCATAGAGCTTTCGCTGCTCAAGGCTATGCTTGCTGTGGGGATGGCAACACCTATGACTCTCTAATTATCCGCTGCTGCGGTGCTAATATCTACCATGCCCCAGTTGCTAAGAGAGAGGGCTGGTCCACCTTGGGAGTTTGTTTTGCCGTCACTTGTATTCTTGGGGCGTTGACTAATGTTCAATAGTTGTGTGAGCTTACCAAAAACCCCAACCCATCTGGATTCAAGAGTTGTTGCGCAGGAAGTGGACGGAAAACATGTGGTCCCGAACTCATCTAGATCCTGCGTATCGCAGTTGAGAAAGTCTCCAGCCAATACATATTGCACCACTTCAGAGCACTTACAAGGTCGCATGATTCCAACTTACGGAATCTGTAATATTAAGCTTACAGTTTCGCTTTTCTCGAATCTTGCATGTAGTCTCTAAACTTTCGGGACTTCAATGTAAGATTTCGGGGCAACGCGCCGTTGGGTAGGTCCGGCATCGGGCGGGTCTCGGCTGTCTCCGGATGTCGGCGGGTCTCGGCCATCTCATCTAATCAGCTTCTCCTGGTGATTAAGGAAAGGCGCCCGCGCGGAGTTGCATCAAACTGCAGGCTCCTTGAGCGCGTTCACTGATCGGGAATCTAGAACTGGTTTCCATCGATCCTTCGACAACGCCTATATTGACCAATAACCATTCCAATAACGGGGTCCTCGCCTACGAAGGATTTCACTTTCGCGCACGGCAAAATTGAGTTCAACAGACTGGTGGCAGGCAGCAGCGAGTTTGCTAGAACACGTGACCGCTATCATCCCATGTATGTCTGCTGTTTCTTTGACCCTTCACCGAAACTTATTACATCGTTAAATATTCAACTCATGAAAGCACTCACAAATAAAATCGCTTGCAAGTCTTGCAGCTCACTGCTCCTAGCAGAGAGTTTGACTTCAGAATCGGAAACTCCGGAATCCACATTTCTCCCCGCCTTGTCTTCTCAAGATCACGTCACCCCCCGACACGGACCTTGCCAAGAGCCACGTCAAGATGACTGCACTCCTCGACCTCCCTGCCGAGATTCTGATCCAGATCGTCAGTCTGCTCTGCCCCCACTGCATCGTCATCAGCCGCAACTCGGGGCAATGCACTTGCCAGGAAGAGCGGCCGACAGACGGCAAGCGGTTCACGGCATCGGACCTCCTCCGTCTGGACTTGGCCAGACTATCGCGGACGTGCCGCGCCCTTCGAGATGTCGCACAGCCAGTGCTATATCACAGCCCGAAGTCTGTTGTCGGCTATGAGCTCCTACTCGCTCGCACCCTCGCCAAACGACTTGACCTCGCCCGCCACGTCAAGGAGCTCCACCTCGGAAGATGGAGCGTCTACGAAAAAGACGTGACGCCGGAGCTCCAAGACCTTTTCAACGGAATCATCGATCAAGTTGGCTTCCCTCCAAGCCTTTTGGGAGAGACAAGCAAGGAATGGCCCAAAGATTGGTTCTTGAATGGTGCCGAGAACAAGAACCCCTACGTGGGCTTCATCCCAGACATCACCAAAGGCAGCGATGCCAGCGAGTTTTTCAACAACCGTGTGCGCGTCGTCGATGCTCTGATAGTCACCCTCGTATCTAACGTCGAGCACATTCACCTGCTACCCCTTTCCGTCCCCAGCTTCCCGTTCTGCGCCCCGGGGTCTTTGCCACGCTTGACAGACCTCACGCTTCAGGTGGCAAACCAGGGAGAGGGCAGCAGCATAGACTGCGTGAAGGGCATTCTTGATGCCGCGCCGGCGCTGGAGCGGATCCGAGGTCTGGGCATCAACGGTATGTCCACGGCGGTGACGCACCCGAGCCTGAAAAGCCTTGATCTCAACAACAGCGCACTTGGCGCGACGCACCTCCAAGCCATCATGAACGGGTTCCCTAAGCTGGAGGTGTTTGGATACGAGGTCGATACGCACATCGACGTCGGAAGCCCTAACGAGCGCGACGCCATCCCGAGAGAGATCGGCGAAGCACTGCTGATCCGCAAAGACACCCTCAAGGACGTGGATCTCGACCTGGCTCGCTCGTCGATGTACAGACACAACTCGCGACTATCGCCCGAAGACGCGATGCCCAGCCTGAATGAGATGGAGGTACTCGAGGAGCTCGCGATTGACCGGGAGGCCATCTTTGTGACGAGAGATATGATGCCCGAGGCGTTGTGGGTTCAGATTGACGATGATGGGATCGGAAACATGGTTGAGGCCGGGGAAGTGGACAATGAGATTGACGAGATGTTGCAAGCGATGATGGACCCCGAGGATAGGAGGAAGAAGAAGGACTTGGTCGTCGACTTTCTGCCGCCGTCGATTCGGTCCTTCAAGCTGTACGATCGGCATGGGAAGCTTTTCCCGGATTTGATCAAGCTTGCATCGGAGACGCCAGAAAAATTTCCCAACTTGAAGAAAGTCAGATTCTGGGGCTTCAGCGAGGACCAGCGTATGGCTTTGAGGGGATCATTTAGAAGGGCTGGAGTGAAGTGCTTCCATGGAGGATACTTGTGATATCACTGGGTAGCAAAAAGAATGCATGAAGACGTGTTCTCAATGAAGGTGAATGAGAATCAATTGGGCCCAGAGGCAACGCCGTATCTTAAAATCTAAGATGATATTGCCTCGGGGCTTGTCTTAGTGAGTAGCTGTGAGCGGCAGTATTGCTATTACGGCTCTTATTCTTCCTTCATGCCCGTGCCTTGTTTCTGGAACATGAAATACCTGTCTGTTGTGAGATTACGTTACATAACTTGATAATGCGGACGTTGATATTACATGTATTCGTAGGAAAGGTTCGACATACCTAGTAGACAACGAGAATAGAATATGCGATTGAATTTGGATTGTAGATGGGGTTTCTTTACCGTCTTGCCTGAATTCAGATTCTGCAACGGGGCCAAATAAAAATTGACCATGAGTCCAATAATAGGATCTTTATGACACTGGTCAAATCTAGTACGCAATGCTTGTTATTGTAGACACCTCGTCTGACGTCATAGGGGTTGCAAACCAAATTTTCCCTTTTCAATGACTGTGATGAAGCTGGTCAAAGTCGAGGAAACTCGTGCTTCATGTATCACCCACTGAGATGTGTTCACAATGGACGGGTGGCTATTTGTGGGAGTAGAGCTTAAGAGGCTCGTAGCGTTGAGTGATGTCAACGGAGCAAACCGCCCAATTGAACTCCCAACTGGCTTTTGGCATGATCCAGGTTACGCGCCCTCAACTGTAATACTTGGCAGGTTGAATAGCTAGATTGTTTTGACCGACACATCAAGCCGTTGCACAGGCAGCAAACATGCCACACCGGCATGAGAATCCCATCTGAGATTTCCTTTTTCGCACACATTTGAATCACAAGCTTCACTTAGTGATTGCTTACTTCATCAATCCGTACTAGCATCGCCTTGTAGTGTTGAGCTAGTGATGCACGACACCGAGACATCCGGCAAGGGACCCTCAACAAACACGTTCGTCTCATCGGAACACACTCCGTCACTGGCACAACCACCAGCGGCACCAAACACGGCAGAACTACGGTAAAAGCAACGCACAGCGGACGGGAATGAATCATCGCTGAGATTGCCCTGTCTCCAAATCCCAACACAAGCTGAGACACACGAGGGACCGACCGGTAGTCACACGCGGACCGGCCCAGGCCCGCTCCGAGAGGGTTGGCATCTATGGAGCCAAGCAATCAAATCGATCGAGACCACCACCACACCGCCCAAACAAGAATTTAAGAAACGAGGCGAAGTGCGGATCATTCAAGATAGAAGTAAAAGCTTATTTCAAAAAACGCCCATCGAGCCATTCATCGTGCCCGTATTCGCAACATCCGCTCATCTGTGAAGCAGCCAGCCAGCCCCCAAACGACGTAACCACATCCGCTGAGCCACCCATCGCGAAACACAAGCGGCCGCCTTGACCACACCCAGGCCGTGGTTTGTTACTGATTAGCCCACCCTCCATTTCAGCCCTACCTGCCCGGTTTGTCCAACATTACATGAGTGCTTGCATCTGACATGTCAAAAATTGCCAATAAAACTGGGGGGAGGACGAGGACCAGGACCATCCGGGATGCTCAAAAAGGTGGGAAAAGGGCCAGGCCCGGCAGTAAGACGGGGATCAAAACACCACCGCCAGAGCGCCACAATGACGCAAAGTCCACGGAACACACGCGTTGCAAAAAGGAGGGCAACACCGTCGAAACAGCGAAGGGCGGCACCAAGGCCCCCGACCGGCGAAAACGCAAACGCGACCGATGAAATGTAACCCTCACCGCCGGCCATCGGTTCGCCTCCCTTTTGGCTGGCCGCAAACTGACTTGACATGAGCGAAGCTGCCGCTGCACCCCCAAAGTGACTCACACGCCACATAGCCAGCCAGCCCCCTCTCCCCTCTTTTCTTCCCGGAGTCCGTCCTGGCCGATTTCTGACCAAGAGGTCGGGGGAAGAAATTGCAGTGAGTCTATGTGCCAAAGAGATTGCCCAACTCCTTAGCTGATGATGGGCTGGCATTAGCTCCAGCGCCGGACGGTCCTTTCCAATGGTCTGGTGATTTGCTTGTAAGGTCCGCTCGGAACTACCGGACGTTACTCCGTAGGTACCGAACGTCACGAGAGATTAGAAAGCAATCCTGTTTGCGGCTCCGTCAGATCTTGCTTTTTGTGCGCTGATCATTGTAAACACACATGCTGATTTAAAATGAATCCAAGATCCCCATCACCTGTTTGCCGTCCTGCTCTTCTGTTCCCCAGGATGCACACCGTGATACCCAGTTCGGCCTTCATTGATACTCACGCTTCTTCTTCCCATCCCACGCCTCCCGACTGACACCGCTCTCTCTCTCATCACCCCCCCCTCCTCCCCCC
>JABGMY010000214.1:0-12241 GCA_014705525.1 Colletotrichum sp. HC292
GCCCTCCACGCCACATACCCTTCGGGAGGTTTGCCGCAAGGGCGGCTGCGCCCTTGCCGCCACGGCGTTAAATACAAAACAAACAAAAAACAAACGACTGGACGAGCTTCCTGGCCCGATCAATTCAGGATGCTTCAGCCAGGATAACAACTCACATCTCTTGCTCAACCTCACAGCCTTTGAGTTTTGGATTGAGATGAAACTCCAAAATTGGCTAGGACGCCAGCTCTCCCTGGCCTCCTCATCAATCTGTTTACAGCTACGGGATCTCATGATACAGTATCATGAGAAGGCCAGCGGCTTGTATGAAGGAAATCCGGAGCTGACCTCGATTATGGTGCTCACCATTCTCGAAATTTGGATTGCTTGCGACAAAGCTGCCATCGCCGCCCACCCAATGCTCCGAGACTACGACCCCAAGATTCCCATCGGTCTATTTCAGAGCTTGCTATTGCCGTCCAGAAACACCATGGAAAGGCTCTTCAAAGCAGAGGACTACCTCACCAAGCGACTGCAGGGTTGTAACTCCCTGAGGTCAAACTCGAACATTTATACAGCATTCGGGAAGGGTGACTGCTTCTCAGCGCGGACTTTTGATAAATCCCCTTGGCATCAAGAGCTTTTGAAGAAGATCGAGACTCGTGCGACGGAAGAAAGAGCAACAAAGCGTCGAGAGTTTGCCTCAAAAAGCGAAGAATACGAAACCCTCATGAGACACCATCGCGAGTGCAGGTGCAACGACACCAGGCTGTTCAACAACCACACAAAACAGCACTATTATCAACATGTCGCCAAAAAATGCACCAAATGTTCGTACAAGGTCCAGGCCGACGCGATCAAAATCTTCATTCACGAATGGCCCTTACCATCGAAGACAAATGAGAAGAAATCAACAGTGTTCGAACTTGCTTTACCCCAAGTCTTTGGGCATTGGAGGGATGCCAGCATCTTCTTTCTTCTCGACGTTCTCAAGACAAAACATGCCTCTGCACGGACGCCCAAATACTCCTACCAACTGCGAACCTACGAAGGCCTCAAATCCTTCTGGCAAAGCAATGTTCATTCCCAAAACGTGGGTCTTCTTTCTGAAGATAAACCCAACGCGGTAACACACCGCAAAGAGAAACCCGTGGGCACTTCTACCGAGAGCAACATCTTGCTAAACAACGGCTTGCACTATGCATATTTCGATGACGCGAGATTCCACTTCATGACTTCATTTGAATTTTCAAACACTATCAATGATGAGTGTACGTACCAGCTACCTGAGGCTGCTACGCAACTGCAACCTTTTCTCACTCGAACCGACAAAAGCCCCAACGGCCCTTCTCCAAATACTGTCATTTCCTCACAGCATGAGTGCCCAGACAACATGTCGTTGGACGAGTATAAGGCACTAGCGTCAATCCCTCTCGGATTCAGAATCGTCTGGCAGAACATTTTGATACAACTATTTTCGCCAGCGGTCGATATCAAGAAACGAGAGGTCGGGCTGGTAGTTCTTCAGTGCATCTACCAGGCGGGCCCTAGTAGTGATTCAGCTTGGAGAAGCACGCACGCCATTGTTGAAGATCATGCATTTTCACGAAGAATGCTGCAAGGCCTTAGAGAATCAACCAATCGCTGTGAAAAGAATTGGCAGTCTCTGGCAGCTTTGGCTACATTCGTGTCTCTGGCTTGCCGTATTCTCACTCTCACACAGTCTGAGAGCATTCAGAATGAGTGCTTAGAGTACCTCTACACCGCGCGAAATATTGCCTTCACCTGGGCGAAACTTTTGCGAGAGAAGGCCCGGCAAGTACTTGACAACGACGAGACCAAGATCAAGTTCCAAAGAAGGGCAATGGAGTCCTTCTTACTCTGCGCAGATACTTTCAATGTCGATGAAGCATTTCAACGTCACATCCTGTCGTGTGATGAGAATGCTTCGATCTTTCTGCAATCCTCAGTTGGGATTCAGGAATACTCACAGTGTCTCCTATCATCTTTGGAAAAGCCAGTCCAATATCTGCACTGCAGGTGGCAAAAGACATCCTTCAGCTGTTACCGTTACTTGGCCCATACAACCACCGTTCTGGGTAGTAAGGCGTTAGATGACGCAGTCAAGGAATGTTGGGCTAGTTACCAGTCCACTGAAGGTTGGAAGATCGTTTCGGACAAATACAACTACTGGCTTTCTACCATCACAGAGTCAGATCAGATGGTGCACTTCTGCCTCTTGACAGGGGAGCTTCTCGTCGATGGTGTTCCTTTAGACCATTTACCCGGAGAGTACTTGGATCATCCGACATACCACCGACTTTTTGGTCGATTATCTCTTGATATCGTACCAACCGCTGTTCCCGGCATGGAATTCTCTTCCAAGGCAGCTTTTGCCGGGCACAATGTGCACTTACGACTTGATCGAAAAGTTGGGGCTCCCAAGCCCGACCTTCTGGTTCATGCCATCCAAGTGAAGAATAAATTTGATTTGATTCCTTCTCGTCATATGCGCAACAACTTCCCAACCGCCTTCGTGGAAGATTACTCTCACTGGTACAATCATGAAGATAAATGCATTGAGTTCTGCGATGGCAACACCCCCTGGCTTCGCTCGACGTCCAATTGGAAGTTGAGGCAACATCAATTACATGGAGCCACCCGTTGGAGGCTTTCTAATGAAGACTCTTCCCTCATTTGGGTCCAAAGCACGTCTTTAAGACTTATTTCAAGCATTCTTTCACCTCTGGAAAACAGCTTTTGGATCCACATCACCATCCCCAAAGTTGGCTCATCCGTCTCGATTCAGCTTCCCCGCCTTGGGCTCGACTTCAATCTTCAGCCAGGGGCTACCTCGATAACGTCAAAACAGTATCGAGGCATGTCTATTGACTCTTGTCAGTCCGTTGGTGCTCTGATTGGACTCAAAGATCAGCTGGTTCTCAGTAATCACGATCACCATGACCCTGCAATGTCTCCTGTTCGAAAAGTATTGATCTCGGAGGGGAAAGTGTCACATGCCGCGACGAAAGGTCACATTCAGGTCCTCATCGAGAAAGACTGCGAAAGAGAAGCACACGCTTACGATGTGGACAATCAGCTGGGGAGGCTTGTTAGCAATGGGAGTTGTCAGAGCAAGCTATTCCTCTGCTATCTCCATGCGCTTACCTCTTTTTGTATTCCGGATCCGCTCACAGGGCGAACCGGTACTGAAGAGGCGCTGGGAATCTTGAACTCCGCGGCCGTCAGATCCTTTGATGTTTTGAGTCAGGAGAACATCGATATGCTCTGCGAGATTGCCTGCCTGACACCCGGTCGGAAATACTACCCTGCTCACGAGCGTGTGATGCAGACGGTGGATTGGATGCCAGAGCTCAGCTCTCTGTCGCAGCACGGCTTCTTTTTCGAATACGTACGAAAGATATTTGACATTGCAGACCAGTCAAAGTTCTTCCATCCTCAATCGTATATTGAGCCTCCAGCTATGAATGAAGTTTCCTCGGACTTACTTGCTCGCGACAACATCCGAGCAGCCGCATTTCGCCTGTCGGAATTCGGCGCTGAGAGACACAAAATCCAAATGGATGTGGAATATGCATCGCGGGATCGAGGCTCGACGGTCAATTGGTCTAGGTCATTTGCAATCGCCAGGGTTGTCTTTTCTGGCCAATCTGTTCTTGCCGAGCCACTTCCTCCATCGGTAGAAAACCATCTGTGGAATTACCTAGCCTACGGCCCGAAGATCGATGTTCATCAAGACAATACCCAGTTCACAATGGCTCGAATTACTTACGATGCTGGTATTCTCAAGGAGTCGGCTCAATTCGTCATTCAGCATTGGCTGACGTTGCACAAGAGCGTCATACCCATGGTCTGCAAGTTCAAGCTTATGATCTGGCTGGCTACTCTATCGTACGCTGACGACGCCGATATGAATGTAATTCAGACATTGGCTTCATTCCGCACCACACCCAGCCTGACTACATTGACCACCCCAACGGCCGTATCAGGTAGCTTTTTTCCCTCGGCCGGCGCTTACCTTAATTTTTCGGACCTGGAATACTGCCTGTGGCCGGAGGTCAAGCCTCATCACCGTTGTCCTGAGGTAGTTGTGAGACAGTATTCCCAGGAGTTGTTCGAATACCACCAACGCACGGCTGTCGCAACCCTTGCAACATGCCTTCATAAACAGTGGCCATGCAAGTCTCCCACCATTCCCTCAGACCATGGGTACTTCTCCGACTGGAAAACACACATAGAGCTGTGGGGCCTTCCTCCGAGGCTTGAGAAACTCTGCGAGAAACCGTACGACAACTTCCGTTTTCAGGCCTATCTCCAAGAAATTGCCACAAGACTGCCATCTGCATTGTTCCCGCCTCAGCTTGCCTCCTCGATGATGACAACACCAAATTGGGACCTGCTGAGAGAGCGAAGATTCATCGACGCCGACACATTGTTTCGACACACACCACTTATGGTGCCCGCAACCGACTTTCCCGACTTAGATTATACCGCTCTCGGCGCAACTTCAAAAAGGGAGTATCGTCTCCCAAAGCTTCTCCATCGCTTAAGAGACAAGACTCAAGGAGAATATAAGCAACAATATGTCAATGACTTGCATGCAAGCTTACAAGCTATGCAGCAGGAAGACGTAACTGCCGTTCTGAATACCGTTTCAAGGACGCCGAGCAGGGAGGAAATTGTCAGTTATCTCCAGGCCTGCCGCCAGGATGTGCAACACCGCCATCGAGCGATGCTGGAAGCCATCTTCATTACTGGCGCCAGTCAAAGCAGCGTTCCTTCCAGGATGCACAACTTCTTCCAGATGCCCCGAGTCACCCCTCTCTCTATTCTTCGAAGGTTGAACAAGGATAGATTTGGAAGTAGCCCACCTGCATGGGAAAAATACGTCGCAAGTTACGGAGTTGCGCTCACCAACCTGCAACGGGCGGAACGCATGCTATCTTGCTGGTGTGACAGTGTTGCCCTGGCTAATGAGCTGCGCAATCCAGGCCACACTAATTGGGACCCTTTGGTGTACCCGGACACTCTTCTTCTGGAGATCGAGAGCGGCATCATGGTTCGTGGAGTGCAACAAGAAATCGCGGATAAGATGAGAAACCCCCCATTAGGCGCAAACGCCGTCCTGCAGCTCAACATGGGCGAGGGGAAGTCGTCCGTTATTGTACCAATGGTCGCATCTTCCAGCGCAGACGGATCTTGCATTGTGTGCATCGTTGTGGCGAAGCTTCAATCCAAACAGATGCAGCAAATGTTGATTGCCAAACTTGGTGGCTTGTCGAATCGACGCGTTTTCTACATGCCATTTTCGCGAGATGTTCGGGTCGGAATGGCCGAAGCTAACACTATCGCATCCCTGCTTCAGGAATGCCAACAGTCTGGCGGTGTTCTCCTGGTACAGCCTTCACACATCTTGTCTCTGCAGCTCATGTGCATTGAGTCTGAGATATCTGGCAAAAGCGACGTCAGCCGCTTGTTGCTCCAAACCAAAGATTTCTTGGACAAGCATGTCCGGAATATTGTGGATGAAAGCGATGAGAACTTTAGCCCGAAGTTTGAGTTGATTTACACCATGGGTATTCAGCAGTCGATCGAACATAGCCCAGATCGTTGGGTCTGCGTCCACGATGTTCTAGATACGATAAGAAAGCTGCTTCCAGAGACAAGAGCGGGCGACTCCACGTCTATGGAGATTAGCTCATGGCCGCGAGGTGGCTTCCCTCGACTGCGCATTCTGAACGACAGCGCATGCACCCGACTTTTCCAGGGTGTAGCTTGGCGACTGAGTCGAGATGGAACAACATGCCTTCCCATGGCAAAACATCCGGTCGCCACTCGAGAAGCCGTCTTCACGTATATTACAAAGCCGAGGCTCACTGAAGAAGAGACGAATGTCATTGAACAATCTGAATTGTGGATGTCGCCGACAATGGAAACGCTTCTCCTCCTGAGAGGGCTTTTTGCACAAGGGATCCTTAGCTTTGTGTTTTCTCAGAAACGATGGCGAGTCGACTACGGTCCAGATGAGACAAGAAATCCCAAGACCCGGCTTGCAGTTCCCTATCGGGCTATGGACAGTCCAGCTGCTCGATCGGAGTTCAGCCACCCGGAGGTTATCTTAATTCTTACGTCTCTCAGTTATTATCACGAAGGCCTAAAGGATGGTGACTTGTTTCTCGCTTTTCGGCACCTTGTAGGGGCTGATCTAGCAGATATCAAGTATGATGCGTGGGCTGCCGACAGTAACGATTTGCCGTTGGCCTTTCGTCAACTCTCCGGTATCAATCTAGATGACGATCACGTTTGCACCAAGGTGCTCTTCCCGTGTTTGCGATTCGCCAAAAGTGTCATAGACTACTTTCTCGCAAACATTGTGTTTTCCAAAGAGCTGAAGGAATTCCCTCATAAGCTTTCAGCTTCCGGGTGGGACATTGGAGGAATCAAATCGCACCCTACCACGGGTTTCAGTGGCACCAATGATTCGCGGGCCTTTCTTCCTCTCACTGTCTCTCAGCTGGACGACCCTGGGCAGCAGCATACCAATGCTCTGGTTTTGGAGTATCTTCTCCAGGACGAGAACTCTGTGGAGTTGATGCCAGCTCGAGAAGCTACGGCAGGGTCCGATACTGAAGCACTGTTGGGTATGGTCACAAGATTGGATCCCCCGGTTCGTGTCATTCTGGATGTTGGCGCACAAGTCCTTGAACTCGACAACATTGGAGTTGCCAAACGTTGGCTTCAGATGACAGAGGGCGACGAGAATACACAGGCTGTTGTTTTCTGCGACGAGAATGACCATATCTGCGTCATAGACCGCCGGCATCATGTGCGAACATTTCATACATCCCCTTTTGCGAGTCAACCCGATGCGTGTCTAGTGTTCCTTGATGAAGCTCATACAAGAGGAACCGATCTCAAACTACCAGGGAACTACAGAGCAGCAGTCACCCTAGGGGCGAATTTGACTAAAGACAGACTGGTCCAAGGTAAGTCCATAAACACAATGCTTCAAATGAGGTTTGAAACACCAGCTAACAGTATTTTACAGCTTGTATGCGAATGCGCAAACTCGGGAAGGGGCAATCGGTGGTCTTCTGCGTCCCCAATGAGATACAGCAGAAAGTCTCATCGCTGCCTCATGTCCATAACCCCACGGAGATTGACGTCTCTGACGTGCTGGAATGGGCTATTTCCGAGACGTTCGTGGATCTCCACCGTGGTATTTGGCTATGGGCAAACCAGGGTAGGCGTCACCAACGTCATCAACTGTTATGGGAAGAGGCCTACGTGGATGGATCCACTGCTTTCGATGCTGCTCACGCCGAGAAGTTCCTAGAGGAAGAGGCGCAGACTTTAGAGTCGCGATACCGGCCCGCCCAACAGGCCAGCGAAGAGCTCATCCACTCATCAGATAACGCGCGTGTCGATCCCATCACGAAGCGGCTTCTCAGTTTTGGAGGAACCGATTCCGACTCGTCTACGTTTCGGGAGGAACAAGAGCGGGAGCTTTCTCCGGAGATAGAGCAGGAGAGGGAAATCCAGAGACCGCCACCCGTGAGCCCTCGCCAGCATTCAATCCCCCAGGACATCCGAAGTCTGATTTCTGATGGCATTGTGCCCCCTGCATCAAAGGCTTGGATGCCGGCTTTCATCTCTCTGGGCACCACGAGTGCTTCAAGTCACTACAAGGTCGAAAACTTCCCTCGGAGAATCTTGGTCACAGAGGACTTTACCCAGACCATCATTCCCAAACTGCCGTCCTGCCAGGAATATGTGTCTGACCTCTTCCAAAGATCAGTACAGTGGATTCTGACAAGAGCTTTGGAAGGAGGTGTCATTGATGTCGCCATGATCATCAGCCCCTATGAGGCACAGGAGCTTCTCCCGGAGATTAAACGGTCAAAGTTTGTGTCGCTTCATCTCTACGCGCCCCGCCCGAACTTGGGATTCACTCCCCTTGATACCCTAGATCTTTACACTGTTCCTCGGCGGGGGTTGACCTGGTCTCTGCCCCGATCAAGCATAACAGAGTTGAATCTGTTCTCTGGCCAGCTTTACTTCAAATCTGCGGAGGAGTATGTCAGTGCTTGTGAGTTTCTCGGACTCGCGCCTGGCTTTGGAGACACCGACACTCCTGACTCCACGGCGTTGGTCGATGGACAAACCGATCTTCAGGATTCAAATATGTGCGACGCTGGTCTCATCAATTTTATGAGGATCTTGATGATGAAGATCAGACGCAATTGCGACTCCATTGACAAGACTCATGTAGGAAGGGTGCTGGATTCCACATCCCTGGGTCCCGATGATTTTGAATGAGGTGATCAATTGCCTTGAAGTTGAAATCGCTAGGCACGATGATTGTATTTAAACTTTGAAGTAGATGTAATTTTAGTCTATATAAATTCAGTAATACTGAACCGTCGATGGCATTCTGGATTCGAAGCTAAGGATGATGCTCGAGATCTAATTGCGATCCTGCTTCGTCGTTTGGCTGTGTCAGCAAGCATCCAGATTCCTACACGCTGGCGGAAAGTTTGAATTCAAAAGTGCCGCATCATGCCGCATTCCTGTTCATATCCCAATGGTGGGATCGCATTCCTTGACGCGGTCATCCTTTCGCGGCCCAGCTATCCAATCAGACCATGGAGAGAGCGTGGTTGATTGATAAGCGTAGCTGACCATCTGTTGACGCCACAACCCCTGCTCTCGGCCTTCGGGGCGCTGAGAAGCTCGACGAAACTTGCCAAATTGGGTAGTCGCTAGGTGCTTTTGGCGGTCACTGTCAATTTCGACTGCACCAGCATAGTATTTTGGATGTGCTTGGCCCTGCAGAATGCTTTGAAATGAATTCTCATTATCGATGTTTGAAGTCGCTCGCGAAAAGCGAAGAGCCGAACAGTATGAAAGTCCATCTATATATACAGCTGATACGCTCGAGAAAAATGACATCAGACTCCCAACTCTACAGCAAACCCCTCAGTACAACTTCTACCATCATCTCTACAGCATAAGCTACTTGACTGCTCAGATCACTTCATCACGACTACACATCAATATATCAACTTCCGCATCCTAGGTTTTCAACATGTCGAGCCTATCTACCAACCAAAAGTCCATACTTGTTACCGGTGCAACCGGTAAACAAGGAGGTGCTGTCATCTCATCTCTCCTGGAGGCCGGAGCTGGAGAGACGCACACCATCCTTGCTGTCACACGCAACCCTGCCACAGCATCAGCCAAAGCGCTCGAAGCGCAAGGCGTTAAAGTCTTCAAGGGTGATCTCAACGACGTTCCAACCATCTACGCCTCGGCGAAGTCGGCATTGGGCGGTCCAATGGCAGAAATCTGGGGCGTGTACAGCGTGCAAGTAAGTACAGTCTAGAGACTTCGTACCTGTAACAGGCTAGGCCTGTCACATGGGATGCTCTCGGCTATGTTCGGCACTGAGTAAGACATCAAGGGGTAGGATATCAAGGGATAGGACATCAAGGTCGAAGATAAAAGGACACGTAGATGCAGCTGAGATGAACAAGAAACCTTCCTTCCTCATCTGAGGATTCTCATTTGAGAAAGGAAGTACGAGTTGCAACATTGCTCCTACTAACCCTTTGCAGTACCGAACAGATCAGATGCTAACTAGTGCTCCCACAGACAGCCATAGGTCAAGGTGCCTCGGCAGAATCCGAAGAGAGACAAGGAAAGGCTCTGATCGACGAAGCCCTCGCCAACAATGTCAAGCACTTTGTATATTCGTCAATAGACCGTGGCGGTGACTCATCCTACGATAATGTCTTTCCGCAAGTCCAGCACTTCAAGAGTAAATACAACATCGAGCACCACCTCGTCGAAAAGGCGAAGAACAAGATGACCTGGACTATTCTTAGACCTGTCGCTTTCATGGACAACATGACACCGGGCATGGAGACCAAGATCATGGCAACGTCATGGAGGGTTGCGGTGAAGGAAAAGCCGCTTCAACTCGTTGCTGTCAAGGATGTTGGGTACTTCGCAGCACGATCGTTCCTCCGCCCCGAAGAGTTTGCCAGCAAAGAGGTTCCTATTGCAGGCGACAAGCTTACTCTGGATGAGGCGAATGCACTATTCAAGAAGAAGGTTGGCACGGAAATCCCTGAAACGTTTCAGTTCCTAGTAAAATTCCTTCACTGGATGATTGCGGACTTTGGAGCCATGTACAGATGGTTCCATACAGACGGATTTCATGTCGACATTGCCTCAGTGAAGAGACAGCACAGTGGGTTATTGAACTTCGAGGAGTGGCTAGAGAGAGAGAGCAAGTTCACACGAAAATAGAGCACCTGAAGACGCTGAGTTCTTGATTTGTAACAAAGGGGGACTGTAATAGGGATAATAATGGAAAGTTGGCTGTGTTTGAATAGTGAATGATTCACATAGAACGCTTGCTTTTATAGAATTAATTTGGATATCTGTATTTCTTAGACGCAACCTAATCGCGTGCATCTGATCCTTGAAGCTATCAACTATGTTGATATGGGTATCCGCAAAAGACTCGCTAAATCGGGACGAATTTCTGCAGCTCAAGGCCATTTCTGCACGTCATAGTTCTGTTTATCGTACATCCTCCGCGCCGTAATCAACTTGGATCATCTTTTAGATTCGATTCGCCGTAGACCACCGGGCGGCCGGAGCGGTCAGGTAGCTCTCAACCTCGACGACTGGCATGGCTCCAAGGGTAGAAGAGCTGGCTTGGGAGTCGAACGAACGGCGATTGTTATTGCGCTCGGCCATCACGCGCTTCGAGGCCTTGGAGGCGGGCGAGATGTAGAAGGAAAAGCGACGGTTTGAGCTGAGAGATTTTCATTAGTTTCTTCAATGCATAGCGGGCGGTGTTGGGGATCTCTGTCGGGTTGACATACTTGAAGACCATTTTGACTGGGTTTCGAGAAGTTCTAGTATCTTTTGAAGATGGTAGGTTTAATGTTGTTCTTATTGTTGTTCTTGATTGTTGTGTTTCTGTAATATGAGGAAACATGCATGACTTGTGTTAACAGGAGTCCAGGAGGGTTTAAATAATTTCTTGATCCGCCCGGAAGCCAATGATTTTGAGTGTGAAACGTGCCCACGTCATTTGCGGCCATAACTAGACTAAGGTATCATAAGAATCATTTCCCAACTTCAAACCTCATTCATTTGGTTCCGAAAGCCAGCTGACCGAAGATCCCACCGTCGCCATCACCAAGAAGGCCGACTGCCATTTTCAGCACCGCCTCCTAAGGCAACTAAGCGAGCTCGAATGGGTGGCTGCAGGCGTCATACGCCACGTCTGATGACGCTGTGGACGCAGCCTTTGCTTCGTCTAGGTGGTGAGCTCATTAACATTTGCTTCACGCCGTGCGGCACAGTCCAATGGTAACGCCTACAATCACCCGGATCGACAAACCCCGGACTGACTTGGACCCTTCTTGCATCACTACGCAGATCAATACCAAGCCTATGTTTGCTCAGTCTTAAATGCACATTATCACTGCCCCATCAGGCACGGCTGTCAGAGATTTGAGGCGATCGCTGTCGTCGGAAGGCGGTGTACATACTCAGACAACATCAGGCGAGCGACTTTTCGCCCCATGAAGGTTCCGGAAGATGTCAAGACTGATAGTCCAGCTGATCACTTCCAGATCAATGTGCAACGATGATGCTATCGAAGAAGGGTCTGGATTTGATGCACGTCAGACATTGCATTTGTCTCAATCTTTGGTTGCGCGAGCATCAAGGTCAGACAGCACCGGAAGCCCTTTCAAAGCATAGATTTCAACATAAACTTTACACAGTGGCCTTATCTTTGAGTGGCTTCCTATCTTATATTTCTATTGTAAGATCTTCGTACAAACCCTCCGCTGCCAGAAGCCCGATGGAATCTCTGCGCCCCTGAGATAAGCCGCTACCACACGTGCTGGACATCATGTGATATTGACTCGTTCGAAGACAACCAGCTATCAGCGCTGCCGCCAAAGCCAATCTATCAAAACTACTAACAAATATACCAAACAATTGAAGCTATTCCCAACTGTCAATTAAACAATTCCTGACCCCCCAGATTTGATATATTGGGTTGATTTGGCTTGGCATATGATATAAGCATACATATAGCCAATAGGATGCCATTATCACGAATATTCACGCCCAACACGGTCAGCTTTCTTTTTCCTATATACAGCACCATTAATCCTAGCAGCTCTAGGACGTTATTTTCTACCCTTCT
>JABGMY010000215.1:0-37415 GCA_014705525.1 Colletotrichum sp. HC292
ACTGCAGGACCAGCAGATTACACTAAGGAATACAACCAACTTTATCCCACATTCATTATGCTGCTATTGGCCATACTGATGATCTGTCAATTAGCTACCCGCAAACATCGAAAATCTCTCAACCACCTTTCTCATGCTAAAATAGCTCAGGCCCGCTGTCACAAGAGTGTGTATGAGGCAGTCAACATTGAGGATAATTGAATGAGCGTATATATTGATCAATCCATGATGATGATGATGGTCATGATAAAAAGAAGGAAAAGTCGGTGTGTTCTCGCTGGAATCCGACATCGGAATATTCGGAGATATAGGTGTTATATGCATACTCTGGATATGCAATCCTTGTGCCTGACATATCCATATTTGGATAGCCTTATCTGACACCCGCCCTGACTCAACAATTTCCGGTCATCATCCCTTCACACACTGCACCTCTCCAATGGCTCCGTCAGCAGCACTCGTACAACAGCTCCAGAGCGTCATTCCTCAGGAAGCGCGCAAGTCTCTTCGCGACGAAGTAATTCCGGCGATTTTGGGAGCTGTTTCAGACATTGCCAAGGTGCTCCATGCCTCGCAACATGTCTCATTGGCAGGGACCGCAAACGCTTTCGGCGACGACCAGCTGAATGTCGATGTCGCTTCCGAGAATGTCATGCGCGCCGCCATTGCTGAATGCCCTACGATACATACCGCGAGCAGCGAAGAGGATCCGGTGGAGAAGCTAGCGAGGACACTGGCGAGCGGCGATACGGACAACACCCCGGCGTCTTCGGAAGAGTACACCGTCGCTTTCGATCCTCTGGATGGTAGCTCCATCATTGCACCGAACTGGACCGTTGGAACGATCGTCGGAATCTGGGACGGACGCACTGCGGTCGGACAGTCACCAAGGGAGAAGCAGATTGCTGCCGTGATGGGTGTCATCGGACCCCGAACCACGGCCATCGTTGCGCTCCGCATCCCGGGTGCCGAGCCCGCGTGCTTCGAGATCGGCTTCGGCCTGAAGGGGGTGGAGGACTGCGAGATTATTCGCACGGTTGTCAAGCTGGCAGAGGGTCCTTTCAAGACTCGCTACTTTGCGCCAGCCAACTTGCGCCATGCAGGGGATGATGAGAAGTATGGTGCTCTGATCACACGGTTCATCCAGAAGAAGTATACACTGAGATACTGCGGTGGTCTTGTACCGGATATCGTGCATGCGCTTGTCAAAGGACATGGTGTGTATGTTATGCCCGTGACTCCGGGAACGCTGCCGAAGTTGCGGTTCCTGTATGAGCTCTACCCGATCGCCCTGATCATGGAGGTCGCTGGTGGAAAGGCGATCGACCCTTCAGACGGAAAGTCTCTACTGGATAAGGTCTCCGTTGACTGCGATGGTAGAGCTGGGTTGATCTGCGGTACCGCGGAGGAGGTAGACATTGCGAAGGCTGCTCTCCTGGACTGAGCTGGAATTGTGGGTCAGGCATGGGTAATGACTGATGTTCAAGATATCGTACAAATGAGGCTTGGGATTGGGACCTGGAAATGGATAGTTAGATGGACATTGGATCAACACCACACGGGATTTCATGATGATAACCTCTATCTCACTTTGCATTGGCCAGATTGTTTTTGCTGCTCTTCGAGAAAGATTCTGCTTTTCTCCGTCGACATATGCATGCCATGTTCTTGACTATTATTTCTCACTACGATTACAGGGCCCTCCTTTTTCTACGTACAAAGGTTTGTGATATACAAGCTGGCCACTCAGAGAACGGTGAAGTCCACTCCCTGGCGATCAGTAAGAAGAGAAGTACAGAAACAAAAGCCTCCACTACATGCCAAATTACACACATGCGGTCGTACACTCAGAGTAAGACGAAGCCTCCTGCCACACCAAGTGCAAGACCCAGGAAGGCAATCCCAGAAACCGACTTGCTGGATCCAGCAACGACGACAGAGTGAGTGGGGTGCTGGGTCTCGGATGGCTTTGTGGGAGACCCAGGCGTGTGAGAGGGCTGCTGGGGATGGTTGCCAGAAGGCTGGGAAGGTTCAGATGGTGTCTGCTGAGGAGGCTTCACTGGAGTGTGCTCCGGAGGGCCGACGGGAGTCTGCTCAGGACCCTGAGGTGGGACATCCCCGGACAGGGATGGATGAGCCGGGGGCTGAACAGGAGGGCTCGCTGGTGGCTGTGCGGGCGGAGAGCCGGACGGTTGCTGAGGAGGTTTGACGGGCGGCTGAGGCTTGGGGCACTGATCGCCCTTGCACTCTTCGACGGGCTTGCACTCGTCACCGTGACAGTCGTAGTGCTTGTTGTTGTCTTCAGGAGGGCAGGACTCGTGCTTGCAGTTGCCGTCCCTGCATACGTACTTCTTGTTGCACTCGTCGCCGTGGCACTTCTCGGACTTGCACTTATCGCCGTGGCAGACGATCTTGTCCTTGTTGCAGCTGTCGCCTTGGCACTTGTGGTACCGGCAGGAGTCACCCTTGCAGATGATGATCTTGCCGCAGTCATTGCCGCTGCACTGGTTCGGCTGGCACTTTCCGTCGGCACAGAGGAGGCAGCGGCTGCAGTCTTCACCACTGCATGGCTTATCGTAGGCACATTGGTCTCCGTAGCATACGAACGGGTTGTCGCAGTGCTTCCCGGTGCAAGGAGGGGAAGGAGGAGGGGAGGGAGGAGGAGGATGGCATTTGCCACCAGGGCAAGGAGATGGAACGGGGGTCTCTGGGCAGTAGGTTGTGGTGATGGTTGTGAGGAACGTTGTGACAGCACCGCTGTGGCATGGCTTGACTCCAGGTGGGCAAGAGGTGATAGTGTGGGTGTAAGTGGCCGTGTATGTCGCCGTGATAGTGGATGGAGGAACAGTCATCCAGATGCCGGTGGAGTTCGCAGCGGTAGTTGTGACTGTAATTTCGGTGCCGGTATGAATGGGAATACTCGAAGAGATGACCCCAGTAGGACCGGGAATGATGGTGTTATTCCACCCTGCAGAGGTTGTTCCATGTCCAGGCAAGACATTGGACTGGGCCAAGATGGCTGGGGCCAGAAAGGCAATAGCGATGGTTGAACGCATGTTGAAACGAGTGACGATTTGAGTAAAGAATGACTGTACCCCGAAAGGTGACGGAAAAGAGTGGATGAGGATCCGAAGAGATCAGGTTGATGCTTGTGAGAGTTGAGAAAAGACAAATGCCAAACTTTCGAGAACAGACACCTTTTATGTCTAAAAAAGGTGTATCGAGTAGGTTTACGTGATGACAAGTGCGATAGTGCACTTCGAGGACTTGTGTCAGACCAAAACACCTCGAACGATCCTGTGCCTGGCCGAGGCCCAGCCCTTCAGCACGGAAATTTGACGTTCGGCAGTCAGTTCAGCTCTGCATGAAGGCGAAGATCATTATCAGCTGCGCAGGCAATCATCGAATCGACGTGTAAGACCTCCACCAGCTTCGGGCAGAAACACGGGAAAGTAAAATTTAGCCTTATCATCCCTTACAGACTTCGCTTCCTCGACCTATGGCCTAAGGACGAACTCTCCGAAGCAACGCCACGGGCTTTAGAAATGAGGGTTGTCAAGATGTCCATGTAAACAACCAGCCACTTCATTCGATGCTGTAAATCTTGCTCGTGGTTTTGGTTTCTGTGTAGCCATCCCCTTGTAACGTGCCCTAGCTCTAGCCACGCGAAGACTGTACCACGATAGTGAGTCTCCCCATTTGTTCCCATTTGATTCAAATTTAAAAATACAGAGTCCATCCGTGATACGAAAATTTCCACATAAGTGGCGTCTGGGTTGGCCATCCTGTCCATCCTGGAAGCAAGGGGTTGAAATCGGGCGAGAGCCTCTTAACCCCAGGGTGGGGCCGCCCTGGCCGCAAGACATTGTCTTTGACTTTCATCAATAGTCTTGAGACATGATTTACAACTTCAATTGCCTTGACAACACATCATGATAATTTTGTCTTTGGATGAAGCTCCCTTGTTTGTGAAATCTTTCTGTTTGTTCTGTTTCGCCGCATCGTGCTTTTTGCCGTTAAAGGCGTATGGGCCTTGGAAGCGTGGTTAAGATCGATCGGGCATTAGCCCTACCTGGGGGAAGCCAGATTTGGGCAGACGCCTTAAAGCAGTCGCATTCTAGCCACCATTTATGGACATAGTCAGATTCTTAGGCGAACATGAAAAGTTAACAACTTTTGCGCTTACGGTTTTCCTGGGGCCGAACCTTTTGGTGATGTGACGGGCTCACTTGATACGATTCGACCCCCGCGCAGCTCAGTACCAAGTGTTCATGAACAGCGATGCAAGGACTGTTTGTCAGACGGACACACTGTGAATATAAATCCCGACTTTTCCAAAGTGAATAAGCAACTGCGTTGACTGCATCCTGGATATGGAGTTGAACATGTTCACATCTTGCTCAAGGTCCCATTTCCTCATCTTTCCTCCTCCCACGGACGCGGAATAGCCCTTTAGTTACTCCTGAATAGACCATCCAAAGACCAACCGTAAGGACTGTTGACGCTCCAGCTACAGCTAGATAAAGCCAAAAGTGCACATTGATGAGATTCTCGCCGTCTTTGGCGTCCCAGTTGAATACGTTCATGGAGAAGATGGTCTGCTTTGGTCAGTATCTCTCCAGCAAATACCCTACAAAGAAAGGCTTACTGCAATACTCGTGAGTGGCAAGAATACCATGGTCACAAAGGCGATAGACATCATTTGAGAGTTGTCCCTTCGCGTAGCCACCGAGATGGCTGTGCTTGTCAAGGTGTCGTGTCTCGCGATACGACTCATGACCTGGACGTCTTGTCAGCTTCGATTTCATTGAGTAGGGTGAGCCATCTTACGACTTGGGTCGTAGCCATCATGTCCTCCATCGATGCCTTGCAGCTGTCTATCTTCATGTCGAATTCATCAGAAATCTGATTGAGACGGTGCTGTAGCCGAGCGGCAGTGTGGGCTTGCTGCTTGCTCAGATCCACACCACCATCGGAAGCTGCACTTTCCTTGTCGTGGTAACGGTCACAGCCTCTCAGGAAAGATGCCATTCTGGCATCATTGCACATCTCTTGCAAGTAGTCTCCAATACGGTTCAGCTGCCGTCTCGCAGCGGTTAGGCTTGTGAGTAGAATGGTAGACCTGAACCGCAACCCCAAAGCATCTTCCATTGTTTCCCCTTCCGGAGCAGAGGCAAGGTTGTCACTACTGGCCATGCTCCATTGGTCGTTCTTCTCCATGTATGTCGACTCAATAGGACGAACCTCGTTCTTGATCCATCTGTCTCGCTCAAGCTCGCATACTGCGCCGACAAGTGCCAAGGGATGACAGAAGTCTTCAAGGGACTCTTTCATCCTATACAAAAGAAGGCTTTCTTGAGCATCCCCGAGACCAAACAGGATAGCGGTCGTTGACCGGCGACAGGGATCGTGAGTCACGGATACGGCGATATCGCCAGGTACAATGGCGCTTGTTCTGAAGTTGTAAACTACGATCACAGTCAGGCTTGGTTCAAGGATGAGAGTGTTTATCTGCCAGACTTACTAAGCCTCTGTGGCTCAATATCCTCACCGACCTCAACCAACTGCAGGAATTCTGAGTCTCGGCGGTTGATCATGCGGCCAAGTGATCGATGAACGCGAAATGTTTCGGTGACGTTTTGAAACGTCGATTCAGAGATTGGTAGGTGGTGGATCTCCGAAGGACAATCTAAAATTGTCTTCGAAGTACGACGGAATATGCTTCATGTTCTGCGTTAGTGACGATAATTCTCGAATCGCTCATTTACTATAAAGGATCATCGAATCTGCTTACATGAGGTTCAACGTTGTTGCATCATCATCCATGAAATCGGAGTTCTATCGATGATATGAGCTCCCTGAAGATGACTTTCCATCCTGTGAATTACGTACAACCCGCTGCAGCCAGGTCTCCCAATCGTCAGCTGTTGTCAATTCATCTTTCAAAAAGGCGTCCTTTACAATATTCGAGTTAGCTGTAAAGTTCTTTGCAGGTAGATTCTATACCTACTTGGAGTTCCGCTAAATCGTCAAGTCGAATCGTGATTACTGTTGTCGGTCGCTCTTCATACTCGAACAACTCGAAGTCGTGGGAGCTGAAACCCGATGCTTTCGATGGCCACTCCATTTTCTGTTCTCTCAGACACACCGGAGGAAAACTGCTGCCCCGCCGATGACAGTTGTCTCTGCGTCTCTTTGACAATCACTTGAAGGCTTATATTAGAGGCTTGGAGAGATTCAATTTCTAGCGCCAGTGGTCTGCCTCGCTCGACATACTTTGCAAGAATTCCTGTCAGCTCACTCACTTTCGAAATCCGCCCGGACTGCCGGTCCCATGTTCGACGGCGTTACCTGTGGGCGGGGTTGTGTACCGTAACCACAAGCTCACCTCCTTCTCGAACAAACCACGGCAATTACTGTCCGATCGGCCATGCGGGAGGGCGGTATGTCGCATCGTTCGACCCGTGTCTCTCGGTCATTAGACGTAGTCTGCTGCGACTACCTTCGATACCTCTCAATCGTGCGATAGCTGCTCAGCCTGCTTCACAGACCCATGAAGCGTGCTGCATGCATCATGCAGAGGCATGGGTACACACGCACTATTCATGCATACCGCAACACCGACAATATGCAGAAATACTCGGTCGCAGGCTGAGCATTTTATGTCAGATGCGGGGTCATCCGCAGCTTGGATGGCCAAGGGAAGATTGCATACCATCTTGCATTGTAGGTCTGCACAATCATGGGATCAGTATTTCCACGCGATGTTGAGATTACAGCGGGGTCGCAACTGTTGCACTCGCTGCCTAGAGATACCTAGGCAGCCTGATGCCGAAGGCGAAGTGAGACTCTGCTCAAGCAAAGCAAAGGCGCACGTGGAAAACGCCTGTAAATCTGCCTTAGTGATAGACATGCGAGCTATCCTCTCTAAAACCCTCATCTATCAATCTGCTTCCAGTTCTGCACATTCAGCTGGCATTGTGTTTCTCCTCCAGGCTCTGCACCTGAATTTGCGCCTCATTCTAGAAAATACATTTCCACTTTCTACAGAACTGATTGTCTAGGCTGCCCGACAGCCCGTCGTCGATACTATGCCTCCCTCGCAGCCTGTTGTCTTCCGATCTTACATACCTTGGTGCTATTCAAACTCCGGCCCAGTTAAGAAGGAGCTGGACAAGCGTCTCGGAGCGCACCGGTACTCCCTCACTGTATGTCATGCTCTTATTTTGGTATCGCTTTAGCAGTCACATGCTCACGTAAGTATGGAATAGACTAAGGGTGGGCAATTCGTAGTAGACGGCCCTCGCAAGCTCGGACAGGTAAGGCCGTGTGTATCCAATAACACCTGTCTGGGGCTAGGCTGACAGGCATGGGCTAGACCGAAATTCAGGAAATTCACGAGAGAGTTCAAGTCCACTATCATCCACCACGATAAAAACGTTAGAGGGGAAGAAGGAAGGCGCTAGCCGCTTTACCTGCAGGTCGTTGAAGAATGGAAAGCTAGGACGATTTTAAAACAAGGCCAAAATTGAAATATTTACAGGTCTATTGACTCTGATATGTACATCATCCTGCGTTGTGCGAAGACAGCTCTCACTTGTAAATATGGATACGCCATACTGCTGCTTAAGAGGGGGGGCGGGCGGGAGGGGCATTCGTCGTGTTGAAAGTTCAGACGTTTATGCCTCAACTGACTGGGCTACAGGACGTTCGCTCAATTCAGGAGTAGAGCCAACAAGAGTAGACTCCCCTGACGCGAACTTCGGGCGCTTCACCCCCGGAGCCGAAGCTTCTTCCCCAAAGTCGCAACTCTTCCTCTTCGGGTTCTCTCCAAATCCACTTTCAGTCGACTGCGATACTGTGTAGCTGTCGGTGCCGGAGCTGGAAAATGAGTCGTCCAGTAGAAAGCTCGTGTTGCGGGTAGTTGGCGTCGAAATATCCATGTCATCGGGACCAACGCCCTCAGAGACGACATTGAGATCCTGCTTTGGCGTCGCTTCTTCATTCTCAGAAGGCTCCTCTGCTGCTTTGGTTTCATCCGTGTCGGTCTCCGTGACGTCGTTGTCTAGACCCCGCTCTGTAATTTCATCGTGGCTCACAAAATCATGCACGTCAATGTCTCTTGTTGGTGTGCCTGGTCTGGATACGTGCGGCGTAGCCAGTGCATCATCTTCAGCGGTGTCGCGGCCGTATTCGGATACCGTCTTATCAGTTCTCGTTGTTTCCATGGTGTCAGATTTGTTTGGCGGCTTCATGCGTCCATCGATAGCATATGACTTGTCGTTTCTGCAGTCACTTGCCATCTTCTCTAGCATTTTCACAACATCAACGCATTTAGCCCTCTTCTTGTAGTCGCTCCGCAGGAGGTGATGAAGTGTGTATGTAAGAAGATCGTGAAGGAATTTGGAACAATTGGGGTCGTCGTGCAAGTCATCTATCAACTGTGAAATACAGTTAGTGTTGCCATCCAAGTCTAGCATCAATCCATGGCTCAAACTCCGCAACAGTCCCGCGAATGTTATTTGGCGTACTTACATCCGTTACAGCACGCTTGAGACCAGCCCCCTTGACACCATTCTTTGACGCAACGTTGAAAAAGGTGTCGAGCGGAATGTCATGGTCGGGGTCATGACTTTCGTTCGCACGGCTGGCAGAAAAGTCGTCAACAGCCTGCCAGCCTCTAAGGTACCAGGTGATGAATTCGAGAAGAAGACAGCCTAAGGTCCAAATATCGTAGGCTTCTGATACGGAGTCAACCACGTCGACTTCGGGGGCCTTGTATGTCAATGAGCATTTGAAGCCTCCGCCGCTCTGGAGCTTCTGGTATCTTGAGTTCTGACGGTGATATCGCGTCAGACCGAAATCAGCAATCTTGAGTAAGCCGCTTCCAATCAAGCTCTCTTCTGCATCGGGATCGCGAAACCAGAGAATGTTCTCAGGCTTCAGATCTCCATGTCTTCCATAATCCCTGGCATCTTGAACCGTCAGCTCTAGATTCGGGGGCGGATGTTGAATCAGCTTCAGGCCAGAGGCTATGCCTGCCGATTGCTCCGCCAACCAAATGATGAGACTATGGTCAGGTTTGGGTGTTTCATAGCGTTGCCAAAACTCCCTCAAATTCCCATCAGCCCAGGGAAAGACGAAGTAGTAATGTTCGTGGTGATAATAAGTGGCAAGAAGCTTCGTTAAGTGCGGGTGGTTTTCTTGATTGAACTTCTTCAACGCATACTGTTCGTCTTCAAACTCTGCTTTGTCCTTGTTGAGGAGCTTTTTGATGGCGAAGAACGGTTGCGTTTGCTATCAATATCAGTGAGAAATGGCCGCCTTGGATAACACGCCAGCATTGAATGGTCTTACCTCTGTACAGTTATGATGTGCAGCATGAATCTGCCTCTGAAAGACGTCGCCAAATCCACCAAAAGCAGTGTCCGTAGAGGATGCATCACTGACAAACGGAAGAACGACCTGGGCCTCGAGAGGGTAGAAGTGAGGTTTGGTGGCTCGCATATCGAAGAAAGGGGCCATGAATAGCCACTGCTCTTTGATGAACCTGCTGAGTTTCGGCTTGCTCCAGTCACAACTAGCTCTGAACTTGACAGGGACTTTGTTGACGCTCGCATAGGTTAGGTGCCACTGATCGCCCTTTTGCAAAGTGAACGGCAAGTGGACGTCATGGATGTTCTCTTCGATGATACTAGGCAAAGCTTCAAGGTGTTCAATGCGAACCAATACAGCAAAGATCTTATGCCGCGTTGTTTTTTTCGCGGTTCCGTAGTTGGTAGTGTCGCATACCTCACAAGCGTACCTGTATCGAGTATCTCGATCCAGATTCAGATGTTTTTTCAACGCTTTTCGAACCCGGCGCTTCACCATGATTCTTCGAAGCTGGTCCAGGGGAAGGTATTCTTTGTCGTCTGGTGGTGGCGAAATGAGTTGCTCATCAATGGACTCCCAGAGGCCATCACCATCTTCACTCCCTGAATCTGACAAATCCCACGGGTAAGATGCAACCGGTGTCTCGTCGCCAAGACCAGATGCACCCCCAACGTTCGAAAAGTCATTTTCTAATGATGGTGTGGCGTTCGGATAGGGTATAGTTGTCCCCTGCCGGAGCTGTGCGTCATCACCGTGGTCGTCAACCTCCGTTTGGCCGTCTGATATCGTTCTTGTTGGAACATTCTGGGATATGGCCGAAGACAAGTCTTCGTTATCCCTCCAAGAGGGAACGCGCTCCAATAGCCTGACCCGGTGGGCTTGGTCCTTGTTGGTATCGTTAATCTCGACCACAGTACCATCCGGCTGTGCCAAGTGAACAGGGGGCAATGCAGACTCATCTGCGATTGAGCCCTCGGTTTCGGATGAAGGCGTTGTATCGCCAATTGCCTGGGAGTAAGGTAATATGAGCAAGAGGCTAATAACCTCGAGTGGAGGCAATGGGTCGAGGAATGTTCTCCCCATAGCTTGCACCACTCAGAACGACGTACCTCGGGAGAGCCCCATTGAACGTGCTTCTCAGTCTAGGAGTCATGAGTATCAAGTACGGTACCAGGAGCTTGTTCTACTTGGGTGGATATCTTACAGGACCGTCAAGATGCATCTTGACTTTGGATTGTTTGGCAACAGCTGTTGGCTGGATCGAAGAACAATGCGTACAAAATCGGATTAAAACTCTCTTATGAACATAATGCTCGCAGAAGTATCATCCACTTCCATGTACGCCACCACGTCGCGAGGCTCTGGCTGTAACACTCCCAGAATATTTTAGATCCGATAGTGTGGTCCCCGGAGGGCTTGATCAGAAGTTCTTCTAGCCGAAAAGAGGGAAGAGGGGAGACCAAGCCCCCAACCTGTCGGCTGCTTACACCGGCGATCAACCTTGGATACGGGTACATGTACAACTGTGCATTGGCTGGCGTCTTCAAGTTCGGGAAGTGTTCCTCCCTTCACAGCGACATGCAGACTGGAGCGTCACATGGAGATGAACGGGGGCTGGGTCTATTGTGCGGCAGCCGCCACTTTCGAGCCCAGAATCAGGCTATGGAACATCCGATGCATAAGCGGATAGTTCATGGACACGATTGGCCTGTTTTCGGGACGCCTAGCTCAGAAAATCCGTCGTCCTTCTGGAACGTGGTGTGTAGCACTCGCTTGCACAATCAGCCCCAATATCCAATGAACATGTCGCACAAGGGATGGGTGTTCAACTGTGCCCCCCCTCAGCCTGATCTGTTGGTCCGGCTTGCGGGGCGAAGTCGGATGCCCTGGGGCATAACTCTAGGATGGCTCCCACGAAAGCTCGCGCGGTAAGGCCTCTACCGGACATCAACATATTTTCGTTGTCAAATTGACTATAAAAATCTTTGCTCTTCTATCGACGTGCCATCATGAAGTGAGTGGCCGAGACGAGAGGGTTTTCTTGTTTCCAACTAACGTTTGTGCGTAGCTCTAGCTCTGGCTCTCAAAGAAGCAGAAATTATGCTGGGTCGGCACCGACTCAGACGATAGCAAGCCAGTCAGTCGACCCAGCGAAACTGTCGAAGGTCTTGAACAGACGGTTCGGACAGAAGGCATATCGTGTTGAAATGAGGCACAACATGTTCTCAATCTTCGCGAGAGGAAAGCTTTCTCAGGTGTGCTCCCTGGCAAATTCATTTGATTTCATACTTACATAGTGCAGGAAGATATCGATCAGTGTTCATACGGGCAGCACGGCATGATGTTCTAGGACTTGTACGAGACTGTTTATCTGGTGGCGTTACGGGGTTCAAATTTCCTGCATAGCGTTTGCATAGCTCAATTTCTCAGGTTCTTAAAATTTCATCATCGACCTTTTTTAACCTCAGCTCAAGTGCGCACTCAGAAACGAGTGAGGAAACTGAAAGGAGCCAGAGGCCGGGGCCAGCGGCATTTGGTACATAAATCTCAGCCGTCATCCGGCGGTCCCCACAGGCTCCGTTCGGACCTGGGCCCGGGCTATCATCGATCGCAATGACATTCCGAGCCGCGCAACAGGTCGATGCTAATTGATGCTGTAGGACGAGAATGTCGCTGTATTGAGCGACGAGCGAGTAAAGTCCATCTAGCCCCGTCCCGACCTGGAAAATGGAATCCTACTGCCTCCTTGCTTCCCTACTCAGCCCCACGGTACGCCCGATAAAGGCGCAGGACATTCCAATGTTCGCAAGGGACTTCGGGTCTGGCTGCATGTACAGTGTAAGACAATTCCACAACGCTGCTGACTGCGTGGGTCCACTCGGGGATCACAGAAGCAGGCTGCGTGGTGGCTATGCCCTCCATAATGCTTGTGTCTTATGATAGACGAGCCAATCATGGAATTTCAAATTTGCTAATCTCCAGCTGTGCACAATCACGCAACGAGGTCTTGGAATCCGGTCTGCTGCCTGCCACAGCTGCGTACCCCTGTTCCAAAGTGCGAGACGCCTGGCGCGCTGCTATTTCCATGGCGGTGAGTCGCGCAAGGCAACCTGTGCGATGCGGGCTGCCCCGTGGTCCGCGTTTGTTCGTCGCATTGTGAAGCGTCCGCACCCAATTACCGAACCACGATGAGTACGACGTGGCAAGGAATGACACCGGGCGGCCAATTGCGACTTTTTACACTTCGAATGACTGGGGCTTTCTCAGGAGTGCGTCAATCGCTCCAGGTGATGGCTCCGGTGAGTAACCCGCCTCGTGTGCGCAGTGCGCCGTAGTCAGGCTTCCTGGTGATGTTGCCTGAAAATAGCGATGGCTTCTATTCCGTCATGCGATATTTAGTCCCCCTTTGCGCAGGCTTGCACTCGTTCCTGTCAGCTAGTCAGAACATCACAACAATCATTTCTTCATGTCCATATGAACAGTTAAGACAATTCTTGTCTTCATCACCACCTTTGAAGCATCCGTCAACAACAAGAAAATCGAGAATCCACAGTATCCATACCATACCCAATAGAAACACCGTCAGCCTCAAATGCCAAGATCCGACGCGGGTTCCACGACGTCTGTCGACGAAGACCTCCATGTGCAGAAGATACACTCCAAATATGTGTCTAGCCCACGTCGGCTCTCTGCGATACTCAAACAGAACTATGGCGATGTCAACTACAAGGTCGAAATGCGGCACAACTACTACTCGATCAAGTCTCCTGCTTCCGAGAGACTGATAGACATTGTAAGACTTCTACTTCTGGGGCTTCTCACGATAAGATCTTTCCTCTGACTTCGTGCCAAGGCCGTCCTTCGAAGATAGTTACAACATAGTTGGAGGCTTTGCGCCGCTAGGAAACGCTTTTATGATTCATGATTCATGATACCATGGACACCGGAGTTTGGGATATGTTTGCGAGTTGTCTTCCAAGGCTTGCGTCAGAGTCTGATGTCTTATGTTGTGGATTTAATCGGTTCAAATTGTCTTTCTGGGGCGTTTAGAGATTGGGGGAGTTATCGATATCTTGCTTTAGATGAGCACATATACCCACATTCGGCTTCGCGCATCCCAAGGATAAAGCAAACTCTGAGGAAAACGGCCTAGGTAGCTGATCATTTGCGTAGCATGACTAGGAGATAAATAGCCAGGAAGTGGCCCATGGATTATAAAAATCCTTTAAACACATATCTGACCGTCATACTCCCATCTTTTGAACACATATAACTCCTCGCCTGCAGACCTATCTTCAGCTCCAAATTCACGCTACTCATCCGTAAGATTTCGCAGAAAACAGAACGAAGATCCAGCTGAAAAGTACCGTATCAAACTGGGTATATATGTAAGAGCACATGGGCATGCTATTGCCGTCTATACAGATCGATGCCAGAAGATGATACAAAGAGACGATATAACTCCTGTTGTAACTGAAACTCCTCAATGGCCTTCACATATTACATAGTACATAAAGTATACCTTGACACCCTGTAGCCTGTCTCTGTGTTCTTCATCATACGCGTCCTGAAAGTTCGTATTCATCCACATCTTGTCGCCTCTTCTTCCAGGTACGCCGCCCCTTTATGAACCAAAGCCATGCCAAGACAGTCAATATTGTCACTCCTGCAGCCATTACCACATAGATCCAGATTCTGGGGGATACCTCCGTTTCGCCCTTTTCTGACTCTGGCTGCCAGTTGAAGAAAGACATTGAGAAAACAGTCTATAGCTCGACGTCAGCCAATTTGGGATCATCTATACGACGGCATCCTAAACCAATGTGGGAAGCAGCTTGTGTGACTCACAGCTAGAAATGTTGCGGGAAGAAAGACCATCGTCAGAAGGGCGATAGATTTCATCTGGGTGCTATCCGCCTTAGTCCGAGACGCTATCTCCATATTCGCTTTTGTGTGTGCCTGGTGTTCAAAGCCCAGGTTAATAAAAGATGAGGAAAGCGATTGATATTAGCTGGGAACATCTTACCATCTGGTTCGCTAGACTCATCCCATTCAAGTTTCTCTCGCAGTCCCTTATTCTCTCATCATATTCGCGAATAATATCTTGTAACCTTTCTTTGATTCTGTCTCCGGTGTCTCGCATAAGCTTTCGAAACTCGTTGATCTCTGAGCTTTGATTTACGTCATGACTGAAGTTGGTGGTGTTAAGCTCCTCTGCATGAGTAACCATCTTCTCCAATTGGTCCTTCCAGTTAAGTAAGCCATTCTTCTTGTGGTAGATGTCCAACCAAGGATCAACCTCTTTATTTGCGGTCAAATCTGGTTCCGGGCCATGGCCATCATGTGGCTTCTGGTGTGTTCTCTGAGCATTAGAGGACATATGAGGGTTCTCATGAAGGGTTGCCACGGTCTCCACGAGTTTCAGGCTACCTTGCTTGACCATCTTGATCTGCCTTTGTCTTTCAAGCTCGGCAAATATGCCAGGGACCAGCAAGGGATGACATATAGTATTCCCAGAGTTACGTAGTCTCCCAGAAATTTGTCGTTCCGTGGAAGAATCGCACCCATAGAAAATAGCGTACCAGAAGTTTCGCCCCGGAAACCATGTCATTGATACTGCTAAATCACCAGGCCATGACGCAGGCGACCGGCAATTGTAGACTGGAGCATATTAGTATATTGAATTGATAGAAAACTAGAACCTAACGTTACATGCCATGAAGAGGTTGAACACTTACTCATGATCGGCTCGGATGAAATATCGAGAGTCAGGGAGTTTCGAGAGAAGATACACGACAGTCCCCTGTTGATAAGTTTGGCGACTGAACTATGGATGTGAAATATCTCAAGCATGTGGGACCATGTGGCTTCCGTGAAGGGAAGTTTGGAAAGAACTGATGGATCATGATAGTCGGGCTCTTTCTTATCAGTTTTGGTTTCTGGAGCTCTAGCTGCCAGCCTAGTAAACATTGTGAGCTCAGAGTCTCTTGAGACAACGGGCTCATAACTTACACGGCTATACCTCCGGATGACTGGACGCTGTTTGACCTATTTGCGGCTCCTATCTGTACGAAAATTACCATCATTGCCGTTTTGAAGCAGCTTGTTTCTTACCTGGCGGAAGACATCCTTCCACTCGTCTTCTGTGTTCACTTGTCTCGCCTCAAATCCCTGGCCAATTTAAGTATCTTAGGTGGACAATTCCATGGGTTCTCACACCTTCTTAGTATCTCCGTTTGCTAATCGAAGAATCTGACATTGCCGAGGCTGGTACTCAAATGTCTCCAGGTCTTGGATTCCCATTTGGGGATTCTTCCGAATCCAGTCCATCTCGCCTCCAGCGATAGACAAATCTGCGTCGTATCGCTTGAGATGGTCGTGATATTGATGTTTTGATGCCTAGAAGAACTTGTCACTGACAAGAATATGCTGCAGTATTTCGGAAGCAGCAGAAAGAGTGGGGATGGGAAGGTGCATATGACAGTCCATCGTCCAGGCAGCCAGGCCAAAAGTTGTTGTGGCTGCACAAATCGCGGTATGTGCCACTCTCAGTGTCAGCTATGTGCCAGGCAGATTCCATGGCTGAGCAGGCCCGCCAATCCCATCAGGAGCGTACAGCCAATCTACGCAGGCTGACTGGCATACAGCAGGCTGAGCCGCAGCACGCTGTCTATCCTCGAACTAGTGTGTCTCAGCGGAAATCGGTATCTCGCTTTGACCAACAGCAGATAAGCCCCAGTTGTCACATGGGCATGGAATCCGGACCATGCATTGAGAGCTTCCCATTACTGGGCAACACAACATGTCAATCAGCGTTCATCTGCACTTCATGATCACGGAGCCTCAAAACCAGCAAAATGAGGCTTCTCACTGCAGCAAGACTTTTGCTGCACTTCTTCAACGCGGTGAGACGAACAATATTGCCTTGATAAGAAGCTCTTGCTATGGGTCAGACGATAATAAACAGACCAAGCCTTCGCCACCCCCGATCCAAATTTGTTTTTCCATTTCTCCCCATGCTTTCCAGTGTCTTATCCACTGTTGACTTTGGCAACACCATTCCAATAGACCCAGTATTCGTAGCCTCGTTCTACGAAAATACCTAGCTCATCCCGAGTGTGCTGATGACATCATTTTGTTATGCCTTCCCGCTCACAGTCGTCTTGGGTCCCGCAGCAGGTGGCCATCGACTATCAAAGGAACGACCTTCTCAAGCGTGAACTGGACCGAATATTTGGCAGGGAGCAATATCGTATTCACGGGGTATGGTCTTCCTGGAACCTTCAAAAACTCCTAGCTGACCGGTTCTCTGAAGATCAGGCTGGACCACTATCAGCTCTCCCTCCCCCGAAGACTCGAGCAGGTAAACTCCCTTATACATATGAAGGTGTGCAGAAGGTAAAGTATTGGGACTGACTTCGATAAGGGGGAGATTGATTCCATCAACCGACGAATGGCGCATTACAGAACCCAGTGGGAACCAGAATAACTGTCAGACGAGACGGGCCGCAACAGCCCCTTGGCCTCGAGCACGGACGAAGGTATCCACCCCGGGTTGTCTTTCCTCCAGTCCTTGGGCTGCATTCGTTTTGGGCAAGTGCTTGTGACAACGCCATGTTGCTGGGGTACATGATTGATGATCATCATGGCCTGGCCGAAGAATCTCTATGTAGTTATCTATTCTCCATGAATTTGAACGACATTTCTCTATGCGCCGTAATTATCAGAAGTCATTCTTCCAGTCATAGCGGGTGACGACAAGCCCGACGAAGCACAGCCCCAGAAACCCCGTCATGATAGTCGGACATCTTGCTTGCCAAGACCCATTCAGGTCCCGGATGGAAGCCGTGGCTCTATCCACGAAGAGCCTGCCGTATTTAATGGGTCTCGGCGCAGCCGTGACGCAGAAACTCTCGTTTTTCCTACACACTACCAGGAGTCCGTGGAGAGTGTTCACGACTTCAGAACAGTCTACTCTTTCTTTCTTTTCGATGCGTAACATGTCGTTCTCCACAAAGTCAAGAAACTGATGAATGTACTCTGTACAGTTCGGGTGCGTGTGTAGGTTGGAAATCCACTTTGTACGAACCTAAAGTTAGCTTGAATTGGGTGTGAAGCAGCAATCCATTGGTTGGGTTAAGCTTACCGTGCGCACACAGTCTTTCAGGCATGCCTTTGTAGAACCATGGGTCAGTCTAAAAAATTTGTCCTCGGGAATCCCGTCGGCATCTTTGTTGATCAACCTGTCTTCTTCAAGTCGCAGCACCGAGACCCCGTCGACGTCTTCCCAGCCTCCCATGAACCATGTGATGAACTCCAGGTAAAGACAGCCTAGCGTCCATATGTCGTAGTGCTGATTGACACCTGTCTCAAGGTCAATTTCAGGGGCTCTGTAAGTGTTCGAGAATCCAACAGTTCTCTGTGACTCTCTTTCGGATACCGAGCGTCGGCTGTGGAATCTTGTGAGCCCGAAATCTGAGATTTTGAGTGTTCCAATATTGTGGCGAGATGTTCCGTCCGGGTCCTTGAACCAAAGGATGTTCTCCGGTTTCAGGTCGCCATGCCTGCCATATCGTTGTTTGTTGGAGTCGTCTCCGCCAGATAGAGCCGTTTTGTTGCTCAGAGGTTCTACTTTAGACGTAATACCGTTTGCCTTATGGATGCTTTGGGCTGTCGCAGCTCGGCTCAGCTCTTCGGTCGTTCTATGATTATGGATTTGTGCCAAGCCGAAGGCAATACCGTGACATACTTCAGCCATCCAGATCGATCCTTCCTGTGAAGGCTTGACCATTGGTGATTCAACGTGTTCCCAAAGATCTCTCAAGTTCCCGTCTGCCCACGGGAAAAGGAGGCAATAGTCATCTTGATGCTGGTATGTTGCCAGCAGGCGGACTAGGTTTGAGTTCGACCGGCTGCTAAACCGCTTCAGGGCGTCGACTTCCTTCTGAAAATGCTTTTCATCCCTTGAATGAAGCTTTTTGACCGCAAAGTACGATTCACGCCCCTGTGTCAGAGAGCTGTTAGCTTTCCCGAGCTAGGAGAAGCAATGCACAATGAGTGGTGTCAGCTTACCTCTAGAGATTTGAAGTTGTGGTGAGACTCATGAATCTTTACTTTCTTCACCCAGCTTTGGCCCCCGTAGTACTCCGCTGATGCAGTTTCCTCTTCGGTCCACGGCATGACAGTTTGAGGTGCAAGCCTGTAAAACAGTACTTTCTCCTTTGCGTCATCCGCCGTTGAAAAGTAAGGTGCCAACAATTTCCACTGCCACTCCTCAAAGGCACGCAGCTTGAATGTCGACCAAGATCGGAAGCAGTCAAAGGTTTTGTTTCTGTGAGCGCTTCTCAGGTCATCGTCAACTCTCTTCAGGGGCAGGTCAATGTCGCGAAGATCTGCATCTCTCAGATCGGCAAAGCCGTCCAGCTTTTCGATCATGATAAGAATGGCAAAAAGTCTTCTTCCGGATGTGAACTTCAGATGTTTTGCACCCTCGATACCTTCTCTGGTGCAGACATACTCGATGCATGCCTGCAGGTCTGCATCTCTGGACAGACCTTCGAACTCCGCTCTAAGCTGACGCTCCACGACCTTTCTAGTCACTAGTTCGTCAAGCTTGGCCAACGGAAGAAACTCTCTGCCATCCTTTTGCCGGACTAATGCTTTCATCAATGATTCCTGTAGGATGTTGCGCTCTCTGGCAGCAATGTCTGGCGTGACTAGAATCTCGTTGGCAATCCCCCGGAGAGTGTCTATGGCAGACACATGATCGCTTTCGTCGTTCGAAAGCCTGAAGGATTCCCGATTCATGTGATACTGCGAAATTCCGTAATCATCGCAGACACTATCGGTGCCGATTGAACGGGGCGGGTGTCCATTGCTGTGACCATTTTGAACTGAAACCCCAGAAACAGCTTCGTTTTCTGAGCTCTGTGCCAAGGGTGTGGATGGAAACGAGACTCGTGTAAGTCCGTTGGCGCGGACTGCGGTACGACGAGGGTTTCCCAGAAAGTCTTGTTGGCCACGAATCGCACTCCTGGACGGATCCCGCGACGCTGCTCGGTCCCGGCTTTCAGAGTGTTGGACGTAGGACATCTAGACAAGTCTCAGAAAAATAAGGAACACCGCGAAGTACAATGACATGCACTTACCAAATCCGGGACCGAGACCCGTGGGGGATCCATGTCCACACCGCCTGCGAGATGATCTGGACTATCACCACTCATGTTGATCAAGATTCGGAAGTGGTAATGATTTGAATCGTTTGCCGCAGATTTGTTGTGGACACTGCAGGCAAACTAGCGCTCACGGTTTTGGAAAAGATGGCACTTTTAAACACGTCCAAATGAGAAATTTCACAGCCTTGTCTCGACGCTGCGCAGCCGCCATCCACATTCTTTTCAGAGAGAGGGTGCGCCACCAATTGGAAATGGATATTCAGTTGGGAGGTTTGGGTCATCGGCACATTCAGCTGCCGTATCCAGCGCTGACGCCACTGTCTTGCTTACTGGGAAAGGTTCATGTCAGGCTGATGCATTGAAACCCACAGCGAAAAGAAAACGACGACATCCCTCTGCATCTTTTGTACTGCATGATGAGATATTCACTGTACACTAAGCCTGGCCTGAAGTAATGGTTGTTCTAGCGTGAAATGGAGGGTAGAGGATGACCAAGGGGTACTTATGGACGGTGCATGTTGCCAGTGGCTGTTAGAATCGAAGCCGTTCATAACCTTGACGCTTCTATTAGGTCTGCCTCAAAGTTCAAGAGTTCTGGCTACAATCTGGTAGCAGGCTGTAAGTCCTATTACGCTCATTAGTTCGGGACGGCATTTTACCCCTCAACGGAAGAAGTGAAGCGCCGTTCGGTATCTCAACTGCGACCGATGTGCAAACAGAGGCAAGGCAGACCAATTGTATTGCATTCCAAGCACATCCACAGTGTATGTCGTTTAGACAAGGGATTGCGTTCCTGTGACCTCCGTAGTGGTTGCGGGCTGACGGCTGAGCACCGGTGGTTGGAACGGAAACAATCCATCGGCCCCCTAACGGGGCTGTTTTCAATGCCCGAAGCGTGCGGCTGATTGTAACCCGAGTTTGGCAACGCCAAGGGTGTAACCAGCCTGATGATGCTTCCCGCGGTCAAATCCATGGCTACCCGGTGATCCCCGCATCTTCAGCGATTTTTCGCCTCCGTCCGCAGGCACTATCAACGTAGCCGCAAGTCATCGAAGTCTAATTCAATACACCCACTGCAAAACACTTATGTTAATGAACCTAGTGTCAAAATGGGTTACAGGTTGGTTCATGATTTTTAGACATGAAATTTCTTTGTGGGTGGAATTGAATCAACTTTACTTACACGTCCCTAGTTCGTCATCGAGTGCATCTTCCGGTTACATGACGGGACAAGTCTTGCCGTCAAGACTCGTAGATCCTCACAAGCTTTCCCTGCTGTTAAAGCAGAAGTTTGGAAGCAGAGGTGTCGGCTATAGGGTCGAGGTAAGAAACCAAATTTCTCCCGTGGAATCGCAGCAGTGTTCTAAAGCAGGATCGGCGTAGATGCGACATAACACCTATCGTATATACGCCCAGAGGCAACTGTCACCGGTATGATATCTGCCGTTGACATTGCATGCATGTACTAACAGTTCTAGAACGAGTTGAATGATTGCTACTATGGCTAGTGCCGATAATGGCCGTTTGGCGTGGGAAATGGCAATCAATGAGCATTGTACTTCTTTCAGACGACGATACCGTCAGTCATACATCGTCATTGTCGGTAGTGTAGCACTTGATGAACTAAGACTCACCACAGGACCAAAAAGATGGTCTCTGTGGGATGGAACCACCTGTAATAGTCTTGTCGAAGCATATCTTGTGAACCATGATTAATTGCTCAGCCACCCACAGAGGTGGGAAGGGTAAGTTGAGGTGCCATTTCGACTAATTGTGCACAAGACTTACACTCCGTCCTGTACCACATCAGGTCCAGCTTTATTAGACAAAACATCATTTTCCGAGGTTTTTGTTCCGTTCCAAAGGCAACAGGTCCTCTGTCGCGTGAAGACGCGAACAAACCTTCTCGTTTTTCAAAATGTGCGGGTTGACTACATCAGCTAATGACTGTCAACTTGTAAATTGCTATTTGGCACTCTGTCAAATCCAAGAGCAGACTGCGGATGAGGTGCCAAGATCCGTAGTGTAGGCCGTAGATAAGACCATCTAAGTACGATGTTGCATCGTGATCAAGACTGCGGCTGAAGAGTGCTTGGAAGCAAGAGAGTGTCAAAATCAAAGTGAGCCTCCAGCCAGTGGGATGAAATAGCTGGCGACAAGTGGCATTTTGACGATGTTGATCGATATCTAACTCCAAAAATAATGATTTGGCCCTCAATCTTCGTCAGAGCTACTGCGTTCCGTACAGGAGCCTTTGACATTCCAAGTTGCCACATATTTCAAGCGCTCCTTTTGCTTTTTGGTCGGGGTGAATCGTTCATGGTAAGTTTCCCAAACTATCCTCCGTGTTGCGGCACTGAACCACGAATTCTCGATGACATACTCAACAGCTTGAAAAGCCGTGTTGGAGCACCTTCCACCGTAGTCTGTGGGGTCTAGCTCGTCCATAATTAATAGGTAGACCAACTGAAAAGCAGCATTCCTTAAGTCTCGGATAGCTGCCTTTCTTTCAGTCAAGTCGCTCCCCACGAACGGATAGAGCTTCACCTTCCAGAAGATGTCCGATAAACCATTTTTGCCAACTACATCCACGGCGAGAAAATCCAAACATTCGCAAAGGGAACGATATTCTTCTAAGTCCGAGGGCATCCGTCTGAAGAAATAACGAAATCCGTGTTCGGTGGCATGAGCGATCGTATCGAAATGAGTAATTGGTTCATGGGCTGGGATAGCACATTTCGAGAGTCGTTGAAAATTCGTGAAAGACTTGAAATAGGGAATTTTCTTTGAGTCAATTGTATAAGTCCTGCCCCCGACCACAACCGGAGTAAACGCTGCGTCGGCTGGAATTGTCAGTCCATATTTCTCTCATCGGCGAACGATATCATATACCTCGAACAACTGACATGGCTTTCCTATAATAATTATCCACGATGAATTTGTAGATAGTATCCCTGACTGTATTTACAGATAGAAGGAGGATGCTAAGAGCAGGTGTGTAAATCTCCCCTCCGGCCGCATTTTCAAAAGATGCCCGGCGTACAGTGTATGAGACTGTCACATCAAGGTTACATCTGATGGTCTTAATTTGCGTGGAAGGCCTCCGGCAGAAACCTTGTTATCATGGATCTTCATCAACTCTGATGCATGGCAGAGGTTAGGACACTGGATACTTCTCGTATGAGTCTGTTCGATGACTCAAGAATGCCAATCATCAAATCTGCCCTGTGCTGTAAACCCTGGGCACCAAGACTGAAATCCCATCGTGTGAATATCAAGGTAGTTCAAACTTGCTCACGCAATGGACTGTCTCAGAACAACAAGACGAGGAGATGATCGTAATTGTGTCTTATTATGTATTAGGACCAAGGTCACAAAATCTGATAACCAAAGTCTTCCAACTTCATGCGTCCGACGCTCACAGTGCAAGAGAAAATCTACCACTCCTTCGGGATGGGCGCAGGCCGCTCATCATCCGGAACCTTCAACCCAAGTCCCTCCGACACCTTGTCCTGAAGGGGCTTGAGGTAGAGGATGACGTGATTGTATCTCCAGCCAATAACTGGAACCATGGCACCAACCATCGCATCGAGAACAAAGTGATTCGCCGTCGCAACGATCGTCAGGAACATGGCCATGGGCCACAAGGGTGCGATGAGGCGGAGCGGGCGGTGGGGCGAGAAGCGGCAGATGGACCATGCGAGGAACAGGGCGGTACCGCAGTGAAGACTCGGCATAGCCGCAATCGTGAGTTGAAACTTGTTGTGAGTCCACGCGTTGCCTCCTCCCTGCGCGCTGTGCAGAATGTCGATGAATCCGTATTCGGCCGGCAGTAGTCGGGGCGGCATGCAGCGCCACGAAGTGACGATGAAAAAGGCGACGACATTGTCCATGGCGATCGTTCGGCGGATTCGTTGGAACGTGCTTGGCGGCAGGAAGGAGTATGTGTAAATGATGAAGCAGATGCCGAGGCTGATGTGTGAGTAGTACACCTTGGCCAGGATGGGCATCAGCCATGGCACGCTATTGAGGACATATTGCTGGACGCCGAGCTCGATGTCGAAACCGAAGAATCTCTCGAAGTGCAGGATGCTGATGGCATGGTCACGGGCGCGGTTGAAGACAGCCTCGTTGCCGGCTATCATGCGTGCCGAGAACGCACGGAGGAGTTGATAGACCCTGGTGGTGGAAGTAGAGTTAGACCCTTGATCCGCACGGTACCACACCAACAAGAAACAGGAGGGAAAAAGAAAACTTCAGGGACGTTTGCTTACCAGTATGTCAAGTTCCAATACCAAATCTCTGAAAGGAAGGGGAATGTTCTGTAGAACCGAACGAGGAGGTTCCTGTTGACGCGGGATTCCTCCGCCGCCTCCACGCGCATCTCCGGCTTGAGGAGCGGAGAGGTGGGGCGAGACGACGAATCCTCCGACCCACGCTCGCAGGCGTCTACGTCATCGTCATACTCGGGTCTGCGGCGGTTGATCAGGGTGCCTATGGTGAACGCAAACACAATGACTGGAGAGAACACGTTGGTCAGTGTTTGAACATGATGATACTGGGCCTTTGCGCCAGTCTTTGAGAAGAAGAGGTGGTGTTTGTCTCAGTGGAACTTACATGCCGGCTCGACCACGTTCTTCAAGGCTGGGATCGACGAAGCCATGGTCGTAGTCTAACCCAATGTAAATAAATGGAGAGAAGAAAATCAACGGGAAAATCTAGGGCGTCCCGAAGGGTATCACAGCGTCCGTCTTGACGTGAAGAATGGAACTGTTGCTGTCTCTCTCCAAAGGAGACAGGGAAAGGAGTGAATGATAATTGATTAATACTTGTAAAATGCCAAAAACCTCCCAGAGACTCGTAACCACCCGGGGAAGAAAGGAGAGGGATGACGAGGCTAATAAGAATCCCAGGAGGGCACAGCTGCTGCCTCCGGGCGGAACAAACCCACTCGCGGGCGCGGACGCCAGACGCGCCCCAGTATGCAGCATAAAAAGCAGCATCGGGGCCAAGCATTGTCAGATCGGCGTCCAGGCGTTGTTGGGATTCCTATTTTTCCCCATCAGCCTTGGACGACACACGTGCGGGTGCCACCACACAGAGCCATCTGATAGGGGTTGCCAAGGGGGCTGTAGCAAAGGAGGAGCGGCGGGGACTGGAGACACGACTGACATCCCGGGCGTTGACTGGTCTCGGCATGTTGGCGGTACTGGAGGAAGGAGGGCACGCGACCTAGGGGGATCCCAAGCCGTTGCGCCCATCGACGCGTGTGTGATGCGTGTGATTGCGTCTGTACCTCGCAGTATCAAACCCAGTTTGCATTCCGCTCCTTGCTGCGCCCGGTCTCCACGTAGGACCACCTGTAATCAGCATGAACTGACGGTGGGAGACACGTCGGGGGAACACTGAATAAGGGATGTGGGAGCAGCAGTCGCAAGAGGGAGAAAAAACAGAATAATCCATTATTTACTGTGGAACCACTCATCCCCAGTTCCGTTTCGTCTTCCACATGTCGATTGGATGTTGGCGGAGCCACTTCCTGAGGTTTTCTCGGCAGCCGGAAGTACCGGATCATTGACAGGTGTGATTTGTCGGGTGCCAAGTCGCCCCCGACAAAAATACAGTAATCCGTTAAATTAGAGTATCAGAAACAACAGAGCACCTCGCACCTCGCACCTCGCACCTCGCTCTTGATCCACTCTCGGAGTGCTGTATCCTCTGGCTATGGGACGGACGGATGGTGGAACTCATCCGCCACCTCGTTAGATGATTTGTCGGTACGGTTTGGCTACGCTGTCAATGTTCGACGTGCAGAAACTCAATGGTTGTTTTGTTCTGCCTGAACTATGCGCGTGTCGAGTCATGCCTCTAACGGCTCTAATGATCCAGGAATAGGAGACTTGCAGGAACCTGCGCTTTCACGTCGGACCACCCAATTACAACATCAGACCAAAGAGGTGTTCGAGCACCGCGCGCAAACCAAAAAGCACAAAACCGTCCGCGGCGTAAACCTCCACAAATTGGTTGTGGCTGGGCTCAAAAGGTAGTAGGATAAAACCGACCTGGTTCTTTCTGTACAACGGGGAACAAGCCTTTTCCCCAATGGGCGCCAGTCTGCAAATACATACCAATGCTAAAAAGGCAAACCGTTGTCCTCGCAGCACAGTACAAAACGCCAGGCAAGGTCCGAGGGACGAACACGGCTCTGCCAGAGAATAAGCTGCAGGATCGGCAGCTAAGATCAGAGCTTGATACGCCGCCACCCTTGGCACTAGCGAGGCCAGCGCATCACTTCAAGCAGTTCTCTGAGGACAGGCATCTTGGCTGTGAGCGCCTGTTATGCAATCCATGAGGCGAGGAGGATTTGCTGATGTGAGAATGCCATGATTGTTCCTGATAAGGCAGATTATCGTGTGCAGGGCGGCAACAGCTAGCGCTGAGAACGGCAGTTTGACGCCTCAAAATTGCAGGGCGGGAAATTCCATGTCACCGCCGCCTTGTGGATGCTGTCATGATGATGGATCGGGCCATTCCAGGGGCGGCAGCACTTACGGAGGTGCATCCTGTCCCGATGAGGATCGGGTATCGGACTGTCTATTGCTTGTTGCGAGGTTCCCGAACTCCATTGGACCGTCGGGGCGACAAGATTAGGGGGCAAGATATCGGCGCCCGGAGTCCTAACTCCCCGGCCTCGGCCGAGGGTCCAGGGCGACGGTAGTGAAGTTGCAACCCGGCGGGCCTGGTTCACGTCTCTTAAAGCAATTACACCTTGAACGGGGAGGCTTGGCAACGGTCTGTGTTCCCACTTAGAGCAAAGGATGCCATTGTCAATACGCGGTAAGAGGTCCATATGAAGTGAACCCGCGTTTACGCTAACGACATGCATTCCGTCACCATCGCCGCGAAGGACATTCTAGACCTTCCGGATACGCCGGAACAACTTGGAAAACACCAGAATGGACATCTAGAGTTCGCCGGCGTCTTCCTCAATCTCCGTACAATCGAATCCCTCGGCGCCATTAACGTTCTTGCACAGCCATTTATCGAGGACCGCCTCCTGCGACACGGGGTGGACGCTGAAGTTCTCGACAGTCAGGTTGGTGCACCCGCCAGCTGCGGCGCTGCATCGGAAAAAGCCCGACCTGGGCACGTCGTCGGTGATGGTCCCGCTGAAGTCCTTCCAGACGACATCGGAGATGTGGAAGGTTGAGGAGTCGCACGACTCACCCGCGTGGCCGGAGAAGGACTCGCACTGAGTGATGAAGAGCGGCTCTCCGCGGGTGCCGTCGAGTTTGATATCCTCCAGCACGATGTTACGAGCGTAACCCGTTCCGCCGCCTCCGCCGTTGGGTGGGTATCCGATCTGGATGCCGGTCCAGGTTTTGAAGTAGCAGCCACGGAGAGTGTCGTGCAAGGTCACGTTCCTCGCCAGAAAGTTCTCAATGTACTCGAACTGGCCAATAAACTGCCCAATCGAGCCCATGGCGATGCCCGTGCTGCCGAAGAACTCGCTGTCGTAGATGAAGATGTTGCTCGAATTCGCCTTCAGGGCGATCGCATCGTCGCCATTCACCACTACCCAGCGACGGAAAATGATGTTATCCGAGTACATCGTATCCGCGCCATCGGTGTTAAGTGAATTGTTTTCCGTCGAGGACGTGCTGTTGACGTAAATATCCTCAAAAACTAGGTTCTGGGAGTACATGATGTTCATGGTCCACATCTGACTCTGGACAAAGCGCAGGCCCTTGACAACCGAGTTCGAGAAGCCACGGAAGTTGATGTTCATCGGACGATGGGGCATGTTGGAGCCGCCCGCGTTGAGGTCATACCAGACCTGACCGTTGCCGTCAAAGGTGCCGACGCCGTGGCCCTTCCAGACCACGCGGTCCCCGCCAAAGTGCCAGACCGTGCTCTGGTTCTGGAAGTCTACGGGCATCGACACCGAGAGCCAGTACGTCGTGTCATTGCTCCAGAGGAGCCTGCCGCGCTGGTCAATCACCACATCCTCGAGGTTCTCGGTGATCATTGGCGAGTTGATATGGTAGATCGGACCGGGAAGAACAATGATGCTCTTGGACCGGCACTTGTCGTTGAGCGCATCCAGCAGCGCCGGGGCGTCGTCGCCGCCGTCTGCGGCCGGCTCGAGGTAGCAGAGGCTCCGGCCCTCGTTCTCCGCCCTCTCCGCCCAATCGCTGGCGCTAGGCACGTCTGGGTCTGCCTCCGCTAGCTGGGCGGTGGCTGAGGAGAACCGTGGGACATCACGTCCCAGGACGAGGCCGGCCGCCAACGACGCAACAAGCGCTAAGCTACGCATGATGTGTGGTGTGTGGTCTGGGTCGGTGCCCCAATTAGGTGTCGAGTAGGTATGTGAGGGAGGCTTTGCCACCCGCGAACAGACGTTTCTTGTTTTTAATAGGTCAAAGGCAGAGGAGGGAACATGAGACGGTTCAAGAGAACGTGAGTGGCTTCGACATTTGATCGCAAGACCTTCTTTCACGCACTACTTCGCTCGGATTAATGAAGGCTTCAAGCTCATTGAGAAAGCTTGTCTTCGTGAAACCTGGAGATGGATCATATGATGAGGATCAGGGGGTTGCGGCAGCTTGTCAGCGAATGACATAGGCCAAGTTTAGCGGGGTAAGGCATCGGGCTCGTCCCCCTAGCGTCCGTTCCCCGCATTCATTACGTCTATGTTCCGCATGACGCCCTGGTCTCCCGTTGCTCTTGTTCGGCACTTCACGATTTAGTGCGATGGAAGCCGCATGGTGTTGGTTTGGAAACACATTTCCTGTTGTTGACTTGATGTGATGATAGCATCAGGCATTGCATAGTTGCAGTGAGGGGATCTCATCAGCTCATGAGGTGTCCTGATGGTTGCTGCAGCAGGTCACGGGTAAAATCAGATTTGCAGGAACGTTACATGCAAGAGATATTCTTTCTAGTAAAGATGGGCAAGAAAGATTGATTTCTTAGCTGTGCCGCTCGCCGGGCGTCGGTCTCTGTCGTAAGTGTAATGACGCGGGCCGGCCGGTGTGGGTCGCGAGGTCCGGGCCGAATGTCGGTGGCCCCGTCGTGTCTAGCAGAGCTTCTACTCAAGTCGCTGGTGATGAATGCATTGGGAGCAACATGGTGGGAAAGGAATACGATTAACTAACACACAATTGGAAGAAGGTTTTATTGCAATTCTCTCTCCCTACCGCTAGTTCTCCCCAAAACCCCCCCCCAAATTCACAAGTTGCTACTCATCCCAGGCTCTCAGCTACTACTTTAAACCAAGCCGAGTGTAGCATCATCGATTGCGGTGTTCCTGCATCTCACGAATTCTTTTTGGACTCACGCTTGATTCCTTCGATCTTCCAAGCCAGATATTGCAACGCTCGAGGGATCAATGCCTTTTCAGGATCTTCCACGCCCGATTCGCCAGTCTTCTTCGGGTTCGCAAGCCTTCGCAGAAGCCACACGGTGAACAATGTCAGTATCAGCGCCACAACGAAGTATATCCATAGGAATGGCGATACCATCCTCTCGGAATCATCCGGAGCCCACTGGAAACAAGTCATTGAGAAGAGTGTCTAGTATAAGTCAAGCAGGTTAGACTTTCAGAATCAGGAGTTTCGATTACAAAAGTGGGTTGATTTGCTTACTGCTACCAATGTCGCGGGAAGGAATACCATTGTGAGAAATGCGATCGACCTCATTTGGCTGCTGTCTTCTTTCGTTGACACCGCAATACTCGTATTGATTTTACTGTGGCTCTGGTGAATTATTAGCTTGATTACCTCCCGACTGAAGACCATGTAATACCAGAGAGTTTGCCAATGGCATTTCTTCTATGATCATCTCGCACTCGCCAATCTTCTCGTCATAACTATCCATTATGTCACGCATTCGCTCTTTGATTCGACTACCGGCGAGGTTTGCTTTGCACTTGAAAATTTCATCTGTTTCCTCCTCGTGCCCCGTCCTCACAGACCACATTGCTGACAGCTCATCGATATGCTCCACAACCTTCTGCAGCTGTTTTTTCCAGGTCTGTAGTGTGATCTTGAGGTAATAGATATAAAACCACGGGTCAATGGAGCTCTCGACGCCATTCCCCGCGACATCTAAGAGTTTGTCGAAATTGCGGTGAACAAGCGCGAGGTGTCGTGTTCGTTCAAGCTCCGCGAAAATACCAACAAGCAAGAGTGGATGAGAAACATTATCTTCGGCATTCCTCAGTCGCCACTTGACCTTTGCCATGGTCTCACTATCACAGCCGAAAAGGATTGCATTCGTTGTTTTTGATTCAACGAAATAGGTCATTGAAAGGGCCAAGTCACCAGGCCAGTCGCTTGACGAACGACAGTTGTACACTGATAAGTGGTCAGTAAATACTTCCTACTTTATGATCTAGATCAAACCTATTGTTCGTTCTTGTTGAGGCACCCTTTCTATCTTTTTTCGAATGAAGATAGCTCGACCGCGATTGATAACCTTAGCTAAAGAGCCGTGTATGTGGAGACTATTAATGATCTTGTCGAAGACGCCCGCCGCAAATGGCAAGTATGACAAGATGGCTGGGTTATGGCAAGCTGGATCTTCTGACTCTCGATGTCCTAGACTTTGGAGACATTAGGTTTGCTCTGAATTTTACATGGAGTCTATTACATGACTGTCATGCCTTCGGCCCCGTTGACACTGTGGCGAGGAGGCCTCTGGTCAATTCAAAAGTGTCAGGCGAATGTGTTGCCGCTATTTTAGATAGTGAAATCGTACCGATTGTAGCCAACTTTCCCAGTCAATCTCATTTTCCAATCTATGCTCGGTAATTTCCAGTTCCTAAAGGCTTCTTAGCTGATTTTCCTTACGGGGTCGGACGTCTGACATTGCCTTGTCCGATGATGGTGATAAGCTCACTTGGACGCGGTGAAAATCGGAGGACTTGACGGTCTTTTGCGACCAGCGCAAAGGCGTCTTTGATCCATTCCATGTTTGGGTTGTTGTTTCCCCAAGCTTGATATCACTTGCTTCAATCCTCGGCGACGGAAAATTCTCTGCACACAATCTGGTCGTTGGGCACAACAAAGGGTGGACGTGTCGTTACCAAATAGCAAAGGCACGAGGATAGCCTAATCTTAAGTCTCCTTCTGCTACCTCTCATGATTGATGACAGCAACCACCAGGCTAATGTGCCTTATTTGGTCAACCGTAAGCCACATCTTTACATTGCATGAAACGAGGACCCGCCAGTAAGCCTAAGAAAAGCTGAGACAATAGGCATTATATCAAATGCATGCGGCTGCTGCGAAATGAGGTCAGTTGAATGACCCAAACGTCAGCTCTGCTGCATCGGCGATTGAACGCCCAGGCTATCTATTCTGACTGCATGTGGTGATTTGGAAGCGGTGTGTAGACATAACACTCGGATTGGTGGAAACACACAAAAGTCTTGTGTACCTCACCGCCTTGGAGTCTCACTAGACTTACAGCCGCAAGGTGGCAAAGTGGATTGTAATTTCTAGAGATCAGCCTACATCTCCTGCCGTGTGAAAGCCTTCGGGTAGCTTGTATGTCTGGCTCACGGAAAGTCAACAACCCATTCCGTTAGATGGCCAACAGGTCTCAGATAGGAGCAACCAGATTAGCCCAGTCTAACCCGAAGGCGGGGATAATCGATATGAATGTGAGGATACAAGCTCATAACCTGTCAAACAAAAATTGAGGATGTTACATTCGCCATGAAATGCTTGGGCGCATGGGGGCAAAGCTAACCATATTTCTGTTGTTTCTTTTCACCAACGCCTATCGATTCCCCGTCAGGGGCAAAACTCCTTTGCGCCAACAACCTTGCTTGCTTTAAAACGAAACAGGGGATTTCTGCCTAAAACTCTTCTGACAGCTGTCTCACCCTGTATGTATAAAGAATTAGCCGCTGAAGGAGGCAGTACCAATCGCGATGTCACCCACATGAAGCAAACAAACATGAACTGTTGTAATCTAGTCTCTGTGATCACGCCTGTGATCGTGCATATGAGATCTGAGTAGAATGTAGATTCCCATGAACTTTGCACTCAATGATACCCTTTCCGCACAGACAGCCGTGCCAGCAATGCCGATGTTCTGACTATGCTGCCCAACGGGCGTCGGCGTTTACCGCCGATACGCGGGTCGTGGATTTTGGTCTGCGGACCCACTAAACCCCAACTTTACATGCCGTTGCTGGGCATTCTGTGCCTTTGGTTTCGTCGTTTTGGGATGAGACCCAGATCGTCTACCAAAACTATTGGATCAGGTAAGTAAGGCTAGTTTGGTATGTCCGACTCCAGATTCCTGTTCTATTCCAATGTAAGGTCGCGTTGAGTTGAGTTGCCCAACTCTCCCCATGATCAGATGTATTACTTTCCTATCTACTCGATTCAGAATATGTCACTGGTTTACGATATGACACCACGGTTTCATAGGAATGAGAGGCGCTTGATTGAGCAGATGAGCCGATAATGTTAAGCAATAGTCAAATAATCTCATGCCATTGAAGCCAAAACATTGACTCTATTTCCATCGGTTTAAACAGACATGTCGCACCCACGCTTGATAAACTGCCTCCTTGTCACGCAAGATATACGAGAAGAGACAAGCCCATATTCTATAAAAAAGGCAAGACTGACGCAAATGCAAAAGGTGAACAGAATCCAAATGTGGGGTGATATCATAGGTTCACCTCGGCTAGGAAACCAGTTGAAGAAGTCCGTAGAGAAGAGTCTCTAATTTCAGACATCTCTATTAGCAGTTGTGAAACAATATACGAAGGCAATTAAACTTACGGCGACAAACATGCTGGGAAGAAATATGACGGAAGATAATGAGATGTTTTGTATTCGTTTCCCATCTCGTTTGGCGTCAACGGCAATATCCATGTTCGTCTTAGCATGAAGCTGTTGCAAAGGTTAATTATATATGACCAACGACATTTCCTCGTGTATGCGGGCTGTTGAGCTATTAGCTTACCAGTTGCGTCGCCATGGCCGCACCCTCAATTCCCATGTTGCAGTCTCGTATGCTTTCTTCGTACTCACGTACCACTGATGCCAGGCGGCTTCGAATCTTCCGGCTAGTGTTTGCCAGCATTATCGTCCTTGCGTAAGCTGATGAATCAGTTGAAAAGGCCTTCGGTGGTCCGCGGGCTTGCGCGTCTTGCCTGAGTGCAATTTCGTCCAAATGGCAAATCAACTCTCGTATCTGCTCTTTCCAGTTTGTCAATCCGTTCCGGAGAGCTGTTGTGTCAAGCCACAGCGATATGGTGTCTTCGGTTGAGGGAGGCATAGCATCCCCCGGTGACGTTAAATCAGCAATCGTGGTCTCCAGGCTAAGCATTTGTCTTTCAACCAAATTCTTCACATGGCGGTTGCGTTCCAGTTCGACAAATATCCCTGGAAGCAACAGTGGGTGTCTTATAGCTTCCCTTGCAAACCTTAGTCTGTTGATAACATCCTCCTGGATCCGTGGAGTGCATCCAAATAGTATACCAGATGTAGATGCAGACTTTACACAATGTGTAACAGAGAGTGCTAGATCGCCTTCCCACATATTAGACGATCGACAGTGGTAAACTAGCCAGGTCATCAGTCATCCCGTCAGCTGTAACATGAAGGTCCACACAAACCGAGTGAAGGAGGCGATGAACATCTTGTTTCAACCTCAGCTGTCGAGATGACGGCTACATCAGCCCTGTTGATTACCCTTGATATACCGCTGTGGATTGAAAGGTGCTTTGATATCAATCGGAATGTTTCCAATGAGAACGGCAAACATTGAATGCCTTCTGGGAGCGAAACATTGTTGCTGTCATCTGACTTTACTGTTCGAATGTTTCGAGGAACCAGCCTGATAATGCTCGTAAATTTCAAAATCTCCGTGCCAAAGTCTTGAAATACTTACACCAGCGTCATGTTTGCCTCGGTACATCCATAGGTCGAGGAACTCTTGTGTTCGAATGGTAAGTACCTAGTATGCAGAGAAATGTAACTTGTCACGAAATATTGCACCTTACGTCAAGAATCCATTCTTTCCACTGCTCATCATCGAGCACCCAAACCTGAGGCTCCTTGACGGAAACAAATGTCAGTGAGAGGTTATAGCTGCAGCAACTGCAACTTACAGTGCTTGAAGCGTTGACCCTTATCACTGTAGCCTCCCCTGGCTCATAGCGAAAAACCTTCCTGAGGTCTAAATCGCAAAGACAAAGTGGCGAATGGTCAAGTGCCCAATCCATGATACACGAACACACCGTGCGACACTGATTAAAGGAGAAGATCTGGAACACGGCATAAGGAATCTTGGAATGCGAACTCCCGCGATAGAGTCGTCCTCCGTGTCCTCGCCAAGATAAGGGGCATCATTTTCCCACTAGCTCGTCCTTCTACGGGTGCTAATATGCCCAACAGTGAGCCAGAACATGCCCACCGGTCACAAGATAAAGTGCGCTGCTTAGGTCGCAAATGTCGCCTAGTTCTTGTCCAATGATGAATCTATCGACTGCACAACGCCACGTTCATCGCCTGAAGTCGAGGTAGGACAAGGCGTCCTTGCTCATGGAAAGTTTTGACCCAGGGGAGTGTTTATTCGTCCATAAGAGGCTGCCTAGTATGCCTTGAAAGAAAATGCAGTTGAAATTGGTTGCCAGCTGCTGACTGCATGATGCGAGACACGATGAATTCATCATCAGTCAACGTCTTGGTATCTGTCCTCCAATGAGGGGCCAAGGCCACCCTACAACTTCGAATGGCAAGACGCAGTAATGCCCAAGGGAGGCTCGGGACGACGAAAGAGTGCAAATAGTGAGGCGAAGAAAATGCATTATCTGGGCTGTGTGCCTTGTTGACCAGTTGCATTTCAGTGAACGCGCTGTCCATGTATTTATAGTAACTACGCAAGGGACTTTGAAGCCAGATATTTCTTTTGACGTTGAAGCTCCCGCTACCCACCCGCACATCATTTGATGGCTCTTATAGTAAACGATTATCCGTCTTCGTCAGAAGTGGGAGAAGTATCTCCGACATTTCTACTTCATTCAAATACCCTCATCTATTTCACGGCGTCGTTGAGTTATTTGATTGTTCACGCTCGCGGCTATGCAGCGACAGAATGTTACTGTGAGGGCTCGGTATACCGACATAAACACTCTCACCCAGAGGCTTCGCGCCATGTTTCCTGATGATCCTGATATACCTTGCAAGGTAATTCGGAGGCTTCTCCAATTCAGATCGGCAAAACTCCATTTTGATTGACCGCCTTTGTATAGCACGTTCGTGGACACTACCAAGTCAAGCTACTCCGGACACTCACAGAGGTTCGTGATTCAGAGACCCTAAGGATGAGTTTCAGTATGCTGAAATAAACACAGGAGGAGAAGGAAAGCTTAGAGATGGAGAGCCCGAACCATTACTCCGACAACCACACTCTCTCGCAGCAGACAGGCTGACGATAAGGCCAACGAATACCCGAACCTAGTTACTTTGACAACTGCGTCGTACTTTCCGGAAGAAGCGCATAACAGTGCTGAAAGGGGCTATCGTGATTCATGAAGAACCAAAGACATTTGTCCGATTAAGTACGACTTTGTCTGGGTATGGAGAAATATCACGACCATAACATTGATCATACGTGAACACTCGCTGGGGTGAAGAATCCCTTCTCATGGCTGTATTGTTATTATGATGATGAATACCTACCTAATATGTGTTATGTCACTAATCAATGGTCGCCGGCTCCTCCGTCGGACCGCTGTACGCTCGTAGAGATGCCCTATTCCGTTGTGCCACCTCCCGCGCATCATCGCTCAGTGTCACCATCACCGCTGGCTTCTCATTAACAGACTCCACCGGTAGCTCCCTCGGCGTCGGCTTCGTGCAATAATCCTCATCCACAGCGCAACGTTCTACCAGGCTCTTCAAGGCGTGAAGAATGACCTGACTACCCGCTCTCTTATGGGTGGCGGATTCAACGATCAGCATTTTGTCCTCCACAAGTGCCAAAATATCGTGCGTGAATTGAGTGCAATGCTTGTGGTTGTGTAAACCTTGAAACCACTGGAACCCGTTAGTTCACCCTAACTTGATTTGAAATCGCAACTTCTACTCACCCGGGTAACCTTTGGCTTGACCATAGCGCCTGTTCCTAAAATAGTTCCATCTTTCTGTGGAAGAACCTCAACCAAGTCGAAAAACTCATCAAGTTTGACGGTTGGTCCAAAAATGGTTGAGTTCGTCATGCGGTAGTCCACAAAGTCTTCAGTGAGTGGCCAACCACCGAGCAGCCATGTAACCAACTCTGCATACACACAACCTAGCGTCCAGATGTCCCAAGAGCGAGAAACCATACCCCCTTATAGCGGACTCCGGAGGACGATATGTAGGTGTGAAAGCAATGTCTTTACTGGGGAGGTTTGAACGACTGCGTCTGCTGTTGAAAACTCCAAACCCAAAGTCGGAGATAACCAGGGTGCCTCTGCCCTGCTTAGCGGGCTTGAATAGCAGGATGTTCTCTGGCTTGATGTCACCATGACGCCCATATTGTGTGTCATGGTTCTCGTCCTCGGCATCTTGGTTAGTGTACTCGTGGATGGCATTCAAGCCAGCCGTCAATCCTTCCAATTGTTGAGCTACCCAGTGAATAAAATCGTGGGTTATGATAGGTGACGTGATCTCCCAGTACCTTAGCAAATCACACTCAGCCCAAGGCAACAGGAAATACGAATAACCTCCTTGGCGCCAGGCGGTATGGAGTGGGATGATGTGTGCGTTCCGCTTTTCAAACTTTCGCAGCATTAGAAGTTCTTGCTCAAACACCCCATCGTCTGCAGCTTTGATCCTCTTGAGAGCAAAGAATAGCTGGGAAAAAATTAGTAGGTTCCAATTTGGATGTGTCTGTATAGCTTACATCTTCATTGTCTGGCGAAAATGCATGGTGCTTTGGGTGTAGCTTTACCTTGAAGACTTCACTGAAAGCTCCTGTTCCTCCTCTTTCGCTAGGGGACAACTTTACTCTCACGGGAAGTGGAGCACGGACAGGAAAAATTGGGTAATTCTCGGAAACACGCTCCAGAATCGGTGCTTGAAGAGACCATTGCCAGTCGTCGAAGAGCTTGATCTTGTTGAAACCCCACCTTTTGAAGCAGCGTATGGGCGTATCCGGGTCGGAATCCCTCCGGAGGTGGGCCTCTTGCATGTCGTTGGAGTCGACTCTCAGCAAAGGCAGGTCGTTGTCGCTTATACCCGACCTGGGATCCAATATCTTCTCGAGGCAATCTAACGCATCCGCTAGTGCAATGATTGCAAAGACCCTGCGGTAGGATGGGTTGGGCCCATCGCGGCTTCCGCAAATAGTCGCCACGAAACGATCTATTTCAACGCTGCCCTTGCTAGGAAACTGTAGCTCTAATTCATGTTTGACGGAATCCGGACGTATGATGGTTTCGAGAGCCCCATTCGGCAGATATATCTCTGAGCGTTCTGAGAATGCTGCCTTTTCGCACCTGATCCTTAGCAAGTCTCCCAGGCGCGGCACATCTGGTACGGAGCTGGCAGGACTGGATGACTGGCCTCTCGCAAGCTGAGGACTTTGCAGTCCCCTTGTATGTTGTTCGCCCAGTGAAAAGGCCGTTGGACCTGTCCCGGGATTTGAATCAACTTGTTGGGAGACGTTCTCGGTCGCAGTGTCGACGAAAGGATCAATAGTAGAGCTCTGGATATGTTTCTTAGAGATGTGACATCGCACAATTCATGCGAGGCCATTACTGTAAGGGGCTGGCCCCTAGGCTTGTTCAACGTAGAGGTGCCGTCGATTGACTATTCTAAGCTGAAGAAGGGAGAAGGGACTTTACAG